>JAHHUM010002689.1:220612-329279 GCA_036173005.1 Crenichthys baileyi
CTGGCCCCCTGGCAGACATTTGACTATGGTCGCTGGGTCTCTAGTGCCATTTTTTCCTGACTATGGAGCTGCCAATTACCAGAGTTGACTTCTCAGGGGGGTGTGTCGCTGAGCGCGGAAAATCTTTTTAGAAACGCAGACGGGTTGGTGGTGACCTGTGGGCTGGGATCTAGGACTATCCCCTTTCTACGTACCGTTCCCAGCCGGCCTGAGTACTTAAACAAGTTCGGACTCCTGGAACAATTTTTTAGGGGAATTTCTTACTGCAGATGAATACACAGCCACCCCAACTTGATTTGGCAGCAATGGCTGTATCCATCTGTTTTTTTTTGACTCGATAAATCTGCCCCCGGGGGCAGCTGGAGAATTCCCAGCAGTCAAAAGTGGTGAGAATTTTGGAGCACACCCAAACCACACCACTCTGTAACAGGGCCAACACAACTAACAAAATCAAAACACTCTAAAATGAAATCTTAAGGACATTTGAGCTTAATCTAATATGCATACATCTGGAGAAAATCCACTCATGCATAGCGAAAAACATGTAGATTCCATACAGAGGCAGCAAAAAGTGCTAATAACTAGAACTACCAGTGGTGAAGTTGAGTCGTTGTTTTAAAGAAAATATAAGTATCGGGACAATTATTTACAATAGTATTGGTATTCTGGTGAAAAGCATGTTAGGACTTATTGAGCAGCAGTTTGCTTGTGTGTCTGCCTAGCCATGGGTCACTTCCTAATAGTAAGGTATACCAAACCCATCCATCCATTTTCTATACTAGTTTCTTCCGTACAGGGTCTCGGGGTAGCAGGTCCTATCTCCAGCGGTCTGCGGGCGAGTAGCGGCGTACAGCCTGGACAGGTCGCCAGTCCATCACTGGCCAACACACAGGACAAACAACCATTGTCACACCTATTCATACCTAAGGGCAATGTTTATGTTTTTGGACTGTGGGAGGAAGTCGGAGTACCCCGAGCGTACCCATGCATGCACGAGAACATGCAAGCTCCATGTAGAAACAGCCCCAGCCGGGAGTCGAACCCAGAACCTTCTAGCTGCAAGGCAACCAAACATTTAACAAAATTGTTTTGAAACAGCTGATTTTTTTTTTTTTCTTTCCTGCCAAGGTTTCAAAATCTTCTTAATAAGATGGCAGAAAAAGTGTCTCACTGACTGAAGTTGCCCTTCCCCCAAACAGTTGCTGTGCACTACAGGTCAGCAGGCAGAAAAATGCTACTGTTGTTGTGCTTGTTATACCTCTGTTGCTCTATAAAGGTCTGAATGGCAACACATAAAATGAACACTTAAACCTCTATTAAATTTACTGTTCTTTTTTGTCTAATAAACTCAATATAACAAGTAAATGTCATAAGACATTACTTTAACTGTAACAATCTATTTGCAGCAGTAGGAATAATCGTTTAAAATAAAAGCAAATAGTTTTTTGTGAAAATGCTGTAAACCTGTGGTATTTGTATTTTTACTCATGAGTCATGTCAGCAAATTTTCATGTTATGTCAAAACAAGCTATTTTATATAGGAAAAAAGCATTGATGTAGGCTAGATGCTAAGAACGTTTTAATTCTCTAATCTGCAATTCTGGGAATTTTATTAAATGTCTCATTTAGATGGCATTTTCAATTTAATTTAATATAAAAAGTTTGAATCTATTTTCAAAAGTCTTAGGAATGTTTGATCGTATTCATACAGTTGACATCAAAGTGCTAAAAGAGGAAGAATTAACTGGTTTGAGACCAGAAGTGAATCTGTTCTGGTTTTGTTTATCCACCATTCTATTTTAGAGCGATTTATGGATCATTGTGTAGTGAACCAGAACACTTGGGTGTAAACCAGCTCCAAGTTCTAAAGAAAACTTTCCAGAGACTGAATTTGTGCTTCTGTTTTGAATTTGGCCCATTTAGTGGCCCCAGCTCAGTTTCTTTATATTGCATCTAGAGGTATGCTGTAAATGAGTTTTATTTAAATATTACACTGGTTTGACTCATTTTGCATACAGTGTTTGATACATGCAAAACAAATGTAAATACATTAGTTTCCTTACTTTCACTGTTTCTGTATTTAAATTGGCTTGCATGTATTAAAATTGTATGAAAGCTAGAGAAAAATAAAACACTCCTCGGTTTGCAGTCGTACCATACCACCAGCACAAGCAGGAATGCAGACTTGGCATTTATTTCTACATATGCTGCAGAACAAAAGAAACTTTGCTTGCACTCATTAATCCAAAATAGATCAGGTAGCATATTATAATAATAATAATAATAATAATAATAATGGTGATAAAAATGTTTTTCCCCTTCTGTTTGCTAAATTTACTCCCTGAACAAGATTAATGCTGTGTATACCTAAAAAGGACGGAGATTTAAGCAATCATAAGACGGGAATACTGTTTTGAGATTTAAATTTTAAATGCATGCATTAACATAAATTTAGACATTAACTTAGATGTTGTAATAGATATGAGCCCTCCCACCTCAGTGCTGGCGCAGAACACAAAATCGACTTCTTGAGGTGTATTGATATGTTTTCAAAAGAGATAAAGGATGAGACAATTCTTTTTCATAGCCCAGCTTTCATTGTGGATTTATAGCACCCAGACTTCGACCTACATTCAGAAGAGAAAGAAAATGGAAATCACTGCCTTGCAGTTTTTAAAAAGATGGACTGACTGAGGGGGAGGTGTTTGTCATCCTGTGTGGTGAAAGCACTGGTATCAATAAATCTAAGGTTTTAGATCAGGCCTAAAAAAGACCAGTTAATATGGAGTTACTTGAAAGTCGGTGGAACTGTCGCTCTGTTTGACTTTTTTTCTCCAACTCACCACGAGAACTTTTAATATGTATGTTTTTTAAATTTCATGATAGATTAACAGAAAGTAGATCCTAAATTTGGAAAAACGATACATTCTGTCCACCTTATTTTGATACCCATAAATAAAAACCCTACGCTTTTTGAAGTCAATTCAGTTTATTTATATAGCGCCAATTCACAACACGTTGTCTCAAGGCACTTCACAAAAGTCAGCTACATACATTCCAATTAATCTTAATCACTGAACAGTGCAGTCAGATTCAGTTATTTATTCAAATTGGGGATAAAATTTTTTTCAATCAAGGGAAAACCCCCAGCAGATTGCATCGAGTCAGTGACTTGCAGCATTCACTCCTCCTGGATGAGCATGTAGAGACAGTGGACGCCCCCCCCCCCACTGGTTTTGACTTTGCAGCAACCCCTATACTGAGCATGCATGTAGCGACAGTGGAGAGGAAAAAAACCCTCCCTTTTAACAGGAAAAAAAACCTCCAGCAGAACCCAGGCTCAGTGTGAGAAACCCATCTGGCACGACCGACGGGGGGGTTAGAAAAAAAACAGAGGAGAGTTCAAAAGAGAAAAAGACGCACTGATCCAGGAGTTTTTTTTTTCATGGGAAGGAAAGGGGTAAATGTTAATGGATGTAGCTCCTTTAGTCTTTTTCATCTAAAAAAGAAAAAAACAGATAAACTCTGAGCCATTTTTTTTCAATTTTTAGAGTCTGAAAGAGAGCACATAGTTAGTCAGTAGCTATGTCTAGGAGATAGAAAGGGTTAAAACTGAAGACAGGCCCAGTGGATCTCCGGTAGAGGGTTGAGCATTAAGTTTTTTTCCAGCAGAAGCTTGGAGGATTCCCCTCTCCACAAAGGTGTTTACAGGTAGACAGAGTCACCCCCAGGTGTAGCTTCTAGGAAGAGAAAAAGAGAGAGAACAAAGTTAAAAGCTGAAATAACGGCAAATAATGAAAAAATTGAAGAGAAGCGTGAGAAAGTAGTGAAGAGGGTGAAAGTGGCTCATTATGTCCCTCCAGCAGCCTAAGCCTATAGCAGCATAACTACAGAGATAGCTCAGAATAGCATAAGCCACTCTAACTATAAGCTTTTATCAAAAAGGGAAAAGTTTTAAAGCCTAGCCTTAAAAGTAGACGGGGTGTCCGCCTCACAGACTAAAACTGGGAGCTGGTTCCACAGGAGAGGAGCCTGATAACTAAAGGATCTGCCTCCCATTCTCCTTCTAGAGACTCTAGGAACCACCAGTAAACCTGCAGTCTGAGAACGAAGTGATCTGTTAGGAACGTATGGAACAATCAGATCTCTGATGTATGATGGAGCTAAATCATTAAGTGCTTTATATGTGAGGAGGAGAATTTTAAATTCTATTCTGGATTTAACAGGGAGCCAATGAAGGGAAGCTAAAGTAGGGGAAATATGACCTCTCTTTTTAATTTTCATCAGAATTCTTGCTGCAGCATTTTGAATCAGCTGAAGGCTTTTAACTGCATTTTGTGGACATCCTGATAGTAAAGAATTACAATAGTCCAGCCTTGAAGTAACAAATGCATGGACTAGTTTTTCAGCATCAGTCCTGGACAGGATATTTCTAATTTTGGCAATGTTCCGGAGATGAAAAAAGGAAATCCTAGAAACCTGTTTAATATGGGGTTTAAATGACATGTCCTGGTCAAAATAACACCAAGGTTTTTTACTTTATTATCGGAGGTCAATTTTAATGCCATCCAGGTTAAGTGATTGACTAAGCAGTTTCTTTTTTAAAGACTCCGGTCCAAAGACAACAACTTCTGTCTTGTCTGAATTTAGAAGCAGAAAATTTAAGTCATCCAAGTTTTTATATCTTCAAGACATGCTTGTAGTCTATCTAACTGGTTGGGCTCATCAGATTTATGGATAAGTAAAGCTGAGTGTCATCAGCGTAACAGTGAAAATTTATTCTATGCTGCCTGATAATTTTTACCTATTGGAACCATATATATAGTAAAGAGAATTGGCCCAAGTACTGAACCCTGTGGTACTCCACAATTAACCCTGGAGTTTAAAGATGATTTATCATTTACATGAACAAACTGGAATCTGTCAGACAAATAAGATTTAAACCAGCCTAGCACTGTTCCCCTGATCCCTACAGCATATTCCAGCCTTTCTAAGAGAATATTATGATCGACTGTATCAAATGCAGCACTGAGATCTAACGGAACCAGTACAGACACAAGTCCATTATCTGAGGCAATAAGAATACCATTAGTGACTTTCAGCAGAGCTGTTTCAGTGCTATGATGAGCTCTGAAACCTGACTGAAACTCTTCAAACAGGTCATTGCTGTGTAAATGCTCACACATTTGATTAGCAACTATTGTCTCAAGAATTTTAGATAAGAATGGAAGATTGGATATAGGTCTGTAATTTATTAAGTCATCTCGATCAAGCGAAGGTTTCTTAAGCAAAGGTTTAATTACAGCTACCTTAAAAGCTTGTGGTACATACCCATTAACTAAAGATAAATTAAGCATATCTAAAATGGGGCTGGTAATCACAGGGAACACTTCCTTAAATAATTTGGTTGGGATTGGGTCTAACATACAAGTTGAAGGTTTAGATGAAGCTAATATTTCTGATAACTCAGGAAGCTCCACAGGATCAAAGCAGTCTAAGCACAGATCAGGTTCTACAGTTACTTCCAATGTTGTCTCACTTGTTGAGGATGAAGTAATCATCTTCGGGAGTATGTCAAAGATTTTCTTCTTAATAGAATCAATTTTATTTTGGAAGAATCCCATAAAGTCATGACTGCTGAGAGCTAAGGGAATGGATGGCTCAACACGCAATGATGAAGTAACACTCTGAACAAGAGAATCAATTTGTGAAGGGGAAGAAACAAAATTACTGTCCTCCACTCTGTTTTTCTGTGATAATGAGGAAATTAAAAGTGGAACAGATTCTTTAAAGGTTGTTACAGCATTGTCTGATAATGATCTACTATAATGAAATTTTCTTTCAGGTGTGGAGTACTCTGTTAAATTAAACTCAAAGGTTATGAAGAAATGGTCAGACAGCACAGGGTTGTGAGAAAATATTATGTCTTTACACTCAATGCCATATGTCAGCACAAGGTCCAGAGAATGAAGACAAATGTGGGTAGGTTTGTTAATGTTTTGAGTAAAGCCAATTGAGTCTAAGATAGCATTAAAGGCTATATTTAGGCTATCACTTTCAGTGTCAACATGAATGTTAAAATCCCCCACTATAATAACTTTATCTGTATTTAACACTAAATCAGATAAAAGGTCTGAAAACTGATCTAAAAATTGACAGTAAGGGCCTGGTGGACGGTACAAAACAACAAACAGAAGTGGTTTTAGAGCTTTGCAATTTGGATGAGGAAAACTGAGGATTAAATATTCAAAAGAGTTGTAGCTATTGATTGGTCTGGGACTAATCAATAAATCGGACTGAAAGATGGTTGCTACTCCTCCTCCTCGCCCAGTATTTCGAGGAATGTGAAAATTTAAATAATTAGTAGGAGTTGACTCATTTATAGTAACATAATCCTCTTGCTGCAGCCAGGTTTCTGTGAGGCAAAATAAATCAATCTGATTGTCACAAATCAGGTCACTAACTAGCAAAGTCTTTGAAGAGAGAGATCTTATGTTCAGTAAGCCACATTTAATTTTTATTTTTATTTTTAGTCTGAGTTGTTTATTTTTATTAGATTTTCCGGATTTTCTCGTTTTAGATTATTTTTTAATCTATTCAATTTTGGCCGTGGGCGAGACACTAATCTTAATAGGGTAATGGGTGGGTAGCAGTACAGAAGCTGCAGAGAGGAGTGTTAACTTTGACCCTGCTTCCTGGTCTGAACCCTGGGTTGTCAGAGTTTTGGAGAACTAATAAATTCGGCCAGATTCCTAGAAAGAAGAGCTGCTCCATCCAAAGTGGGATGGATGCCGTCTCTCCGGAACAGACCAGGTTTTCCCCAAAATGTTCGCCAGTTATCAATGTAACCCACATTGTTTTCTGGACACCACCTAGACAGCCAGCAGTTGAATGACAGCATGCAGCTAAACATGTCGTCACTGGTTAAATCAGGGAGGGGACAAGAGAAAATTACAGAGTCCGACATTGTTTTGGCAAACTTACACACCGAAGCAACACTTTAGTGACCTCCGATATACGTTACCAGGTGTCATTACCGCCAGCGTGAATAGCAATCTTACTGTATTTACGCTTATCCTTAGCCAGCAGTTTCAGGTAGGATTTGATGTCGCCCGTTCTGGCCCCTGGCAGACATTTGACTATGGTCGCTGGTGTCTCTAGTGCCACGTTTCTGACTATGGAGCTGCCAATTACCAGAGTTGGCTTCTCAGCGGGTGTGTCGCTGAGCGGGGAAAATCTATTAGAAACGCAGACATGTTGGTGGTGACCTGTGGGCTGAGATCTAGGACTATGCTTCCTACGTACCGTCACCCAGCCGGCCTGAGGCCGCGGCTGCGCGGGAGGACCGCTACGGGGAGCTACCCTCGGTGGTTCCGCGCTGGCTAAGCGGCCTCGGCTATCTGCTGATTTTTCAACAGCGCGGAGCCCGGCCTCCAAATCTGAAACCCTCGCCTCCAAAGCTACAAAAATGCTACATTTATTACACGTACCATTATCACTAAAGGAGGCAGAGGAGTAACTGAACAACTGACACCGAGAGCAGGAGAGAGGAGGAGACTCAGAGAGAGAAACAGCAGAACGGGTAGCCATGGTGGAGCTAAAGCTAACGCTAAGCTAGCGACCCCTTACCACTACTAGAAAAAACCGTGTAAAACACAGAGAGTCGCCAAACGTTAAATACAGCAACAGAAAGTATGTGTTTTAACGTGCTGGTGGATTGTTTGGTGTGTGAAGGCTCTCTCGTTTGATCTGATTTCTCTCTACTGTGATATCTCTTACTTGTTCTAATACACAAAGTGCAAAACGGGAAGTGACGAATACGCCTTACCACGCCTCCAGCGCATGCTCACCAACCTCTTGGGTGTATTTTGTTTTTTCTCTGAACAAATAAAGTTGTTCAGAGTGAAGACCAAGGAACATAAGAGTCCTTCTCGGTACATCTCCACCAGCTTTGCAAATCTACAGACAGAAATTATCCCCATTCTTCTCTCCAAAATAGTTAAAGGCCCAGGAGATTTGATGGTGAGCGTCTTGCCACGGTTTCTAAGTGGACTATAACTTCTGACTTTGACTGGGCCATTTCAACATATGAATATGCTTTGATCTAAACTAGTTGTTTTAAGACTCCTTACAATTACTACCACCTTGGTAAATACAATTTTTAAGTGCCAGCACTTAAATTTTTAAGTGCCAGCATCAAATTCGACCTGTACATTAAGAATAGGATGTCATCAAAGGTCATGTAGATGCAAAAATAGACAGACAAATACCTGTTGGCAATATCGTGTATCTGCATTTCAGATGATTTATATCTCACCCAGTCTTTCACTCACACAATACTTTTAGACGCTACAACTTGAACATGAAGTTTATCATTTCCAGATCCAAGCTCCAATTTTAAAGGTAAATGGAAAACTGCAAAAATATTCACCAGTGATTCTTCCTGTTTCACTGTGGTTCTCAACATTTTCCTCTCTGCACATCTCTTTTGAGAATTTCCACTTGAAATACAGATTGGTATATTTTAACAGTTCATCTTTATATAATGGGTTATTGGTAGATGTTGCCTCTACAACAGCATTTCCCTTGCAAATAATACCAACATTTCTTCTAGTTTTCACTAAATGCAAACCAAGTACCAGCAGTGGAGCTTGTGCCACAGTTTCAGAATCATGAATCTAAACTAATCCATTGCAGCTCTGGCTGTATGTTTGGGATCATTGTTCCACTGGAAGGTGAACCTCAGCCCCCGTGTCGAGTCTTTTGCAGTGTCAAACAGGTTTCCTTCCAGGATTGTCCTGTATTTAGCTCCATCAATCTTCCTATTGACCTAGGTTTCATATGACCAGAGCACAGTCTTCCAAATGTTTCCTGTGTCCCCTACACATTCCTCAGTGAAAGTACTGAAAGGCCCATGTATCTTCTTAGCTGCTCATTTCAAAGACTTGGAGTTACTTGGGTTAAAGTATTGCACTAATGAATGTGACAGCAGTGGTCACTGATTGTTACATAAACAGCTGTACAAGATATGTCTATATAACAGCATATTCTAGTTAACAAGTTAGTTATAATAATATCTTTCAAGATTAACCAGACACAACTATGACACAAACCGACATATTAAAGGCATTAAAGTGGTTTGGCTGATTGTTGAAAATGTCTTTTTAAAATAGAAAACTATATAAATATTTGCAAGTGCAGACCATATACTTTTGTGTCCCACTGAGGGGAGGGCACTGCTTGAAAGGCATGGTCACTCTATCAAACATTACATACATGTTTAGGAATGCCCTCTTCGTTAAGTCACCAAGAAGCTGGATTAATATAGTTTTAATTTAAAATTAGAGGTGGCATTAGGTTTTTCTTCTTTCCACAAAACTAACAAAAACTCAAAAGTGCTGAAGCAATCTAAATATTGTTGTTTTTTGTACGTTTTTGTTTTTTGTTTTTTTTTTTACTCTCAGATGAGTGCCCCACTACTAGTCATGCACGAGGTTAAAAACTAGACTGGAGCAGTACTGATAACCCTGTTTGTAGTATAGTGATAGTTCCATTCTGTAAGTCCCTAAAATGGTTCCCTTAAGTCTAAAACTCATATGAATATGTTTCAACATTGTAGTAGGAAGAAACCAGAAAGGCGACTAAATTTGATCCGAATGTTGCCAAACATCTGCTGTCCCAAACAAACAATCACTTGTTCTTTTTGGCACAAGTCACAGAGTGTACTGGTGTCTCGGTTCAACTAGTCTGCCTATGTACTCCATCACCTCCCCCAACACCCCCTTCCTTCTCCTGTACAACTCCTTCTTTTAGTTTGCTGTCACAACTGACAAAATTACCACCCAGTTAGCAGTTTGAATTATGTTTCAGTGACTAGCACTAATTAGTGCTTATTAAGCTTTTGTAATTACAGCTGGCAGTGATGCATTTAATACAATGTTCTTGAAATAAATGTGTATAATGTGCAATGTTGCGCACACAAAAATCAGCAAGTTTTCTTTTTTTACAGGCCAAAGATCTTGCTGTTCATTCAGATGTAACCTTGAAACTCTGATGTCATGATGTTATATTCTTTTTAGACAGAAGACTCATTATTTGCCTTCAAACTTTAGATGATTATTATGCTAATTGTAGAGTCTAAGATTAACCTGCTGGGTGTTTTGGTATTTCTCTGAGCATTGTGTAGTCTGACCTTGGAGTGAATTTGCTACGATGTTCACACCTGTAAAGATCGGCAGCTGTCTTCAAAATTTCCCTCTGGTTCTTAATCTTTATCCTTATAAAACTGTGACTGATTATTAAAACAATAAACACAAATCTTGCCTAACCCTACCAATAGCCCAATTAATTTATCCATATTGAGGAATGAGCTTCAACACTAAGGTTATATCAATTCTCTTTTATTTTTTCACAAGTAAAATCACATAAAAGCTTTGCTAACTTCCTCAAGTTTTAACTACTTAAGACAATTATTGCAAAATCACCTTAATCTTCTGGTCTTAATTTTGTTGATTCTTTTCCTACACATACCATGGATCATATTGAAAGCAGTTTGCAATAATTGTAGATGCCATCTGATTGTGATTTTACATCATTAAGCTATATTTAAAATCAAATTACAACACAAGGTTCTGAAAAAATCCATTCTCAACCATTTCAAGAATTTAAAGTCCTAAGTAATATGTATATTGAAATTTTTTTTTTTTTTTTTTTTTTTTTTTTTTTTAACTGATGCTACCGAGACTCTAAAATCAAATTATTATTATTATGCCAAATTTGGTTTAATTTTGTAATTTGCATCATACTCAGATTTATCTATTGTATGTGCTATGTTCAAGATGGCAATATCGAATTAATTTAGCATCTGATTGACAGCGAAAACCCTATTCATTCGTTTTTGTTAATAAATTCAGGAAGTAACGGGTTAAGGCACTAAAAAGATTTCTAGGAGTTGAAAACTTCACACTGACGCAACATGACAAATGTGTTCCGTTTAGTTTTCACCTTATGCTTGCTCAGGTTAAATGATGTCTGCAACATCAAGGTCTTCATATAATTAGTTTGGCTTTCTTGAATAACTTTTTCACCACACTGGATTCTGCATTGAATTTGACTGCCTGGTATTGTGACGGGGATAGCATTGGGATATGTGTAATCAAATTAAAATCTGTCCATAAGATGGGATTTATTTTGTTTTAAGTTGGATTCTGGATGTGAATTGGACCGGCTTGTCTTATATAATGCTTTTAAGATGGCATTCGTTGTGAAGTTTCATCAACCTGCATTCAGAATCCATTCTTTTGATAAAGCTTATAGTTAGAGTGGCTTAGGTTATCCTGAGCTACCTCTGTAGTTATGCTGCTCTAGGCTTAGGCTGCTGGAGGACATAATGACCACTTTCACCCTCTTCGCTACTTTCTCACACTACTCTTCAATTTTGTATTATTTGCTGTTATTTCAGCTTTTGAATTTGTTCTCTCTCTTTTCTCTTCCTAGAAGCTACACCTGGCCTGACTCTGTGTCTACCTGTAACACCTTTCTGGAGAGGGGCATCGTCCAAGCTTCTGCTGGCAACAACTTAATGCTCACCCTCTACCGATGATCCACATGGCCCTGTCTTTCAGTGTTAAACCCTTTCTCTCTCCTAGACATAGCTACTGACTGAGCTTTTACTGTAACTAACTCTTTGTGCTCTCTTTAGACTCTAAACTTGAAAACTGGCACAGAGTTTATCTGTTCCTTCTTTCTAGGTGAAACGACTAAAGGAGCTACATCCATTAACATTTACCTTTTCCTTCCCATAGAAAGTACTACTGAATCAGTGCTTCTTTGTGTCTCTGCTCTGTTCTCTCTAACCCCCAGTCGGTCGTGGCAGATGGCCGCTCACACTGAGCCTGGTTCTGCTGGAGGTTTCTTCCTGTTAAAAGGGAGTTTTTCCTCTCCACTGTCGCTACATGCATGCTCAGTATGAGGGATTGCTGCAAAGTCAACGCCAGTGACTGTCCACTGTCTCTACATGCTCATCCGGGAGGAGTGAATGCTGCAAGTCACTGACTGGATGCAATCTGCTGGGTTTCCTTTCCTTAGATAGAAAAACTTTTTATCCAATTTGAATAAATAACAGAATCTGGCTGCACTGTTCAATGATTAAGATTAATTGGAATGTATGTCCCTGACTTTTGTGAAGTACCTTGAGACGACGTGTTGTGAATTGGCGCTATATAAATAAACTGAATTGAATTGAATTCAAATGTTAAAAAAGAAAGGTGTCTGGCACTCGTTGAGTGAAAAGTAAACAAAAAAGAAATACTGGAAATCTCTTCAGTGGACATGTGATGGTTGCATGGTCAACGCACACATGAGTGGAAAAACAGCCCGCTGCAGCTGAATCCCACTGCTTAACTTGCAGCCAGCAGGATCTTTGCTCCATGTGATTCTGTTGCTCTCTTGCCCCAAAATTCCCATCAATCTCTACTGCAGCTATCCTCTTTAGGCTGAGTGCCAAAAGATTTTAACATGCTGAAAATGGCGTGCAAGGAGGAATGTGTGTAATGTACATTGATGTTGCTTGGATTATTATGGATGCATGTGTCTATTTGGCCTGGAAAGCAGGTCAGAGGGTATACCTTCTGCATACACAATCGTTTAAGTGTTGCCAAGCTTATGAGGTTGAGTCGACGGATGATTCAGTAACGCATCCCAGAAGTATGAACTGCTCTGACAATATCATCATCTGCCACAAAGTTTCCCTTGCATCATACACGACTTTTCAGGTATCTCCCACCTCAACTCCAACGTTCCAAGTATAGCTTTTCTGCTCTTAAAGTGCCTCTCTCTACTTGTTCCTCAACAGACAGTCTCCCTCTTTTTAGAAGCTGCAGTCAGATACAGAAATTACTACTTCAATTGGTCCAGAGAGGCACTTCTGCCACTGAGAAAAGAACAAATTTAATGTGCCACTCTGATCCCACACCATAGGTTACTGAATGGACCTGATGTTTATATACTGCTTTCCATTTACCACATCGCTCAAAGCTCAGAGTAGGGAATGAACTTCCCTGGTGTTCCAGCTAGGAGTTGGAAATAGAAAAAATTAACAAGGTTAATCTTTGTACACAGTGACAAGGCTAACTGTTGTCAGCTTTGAGAACTTATAGCATAATATCTTCATTTTTAGGCAATTTAACACACATTATGTGTCACAGACCTATCTGTAGTGCAAATAGTGCTTACTGCTGACGGTGTTTATGCATTTGGCAGCTTTACTGGGTTTCTAGAATGGCGTTTTCTTAACTGTAACTTTAAGTAAGTAGGAATTTTTAGTTAATGTAAAGTTTTTCCTGAGCAATACTTTCAGTATAAGCTTTTACAATATTATGACTGGAACTCGTTGAAGCAAAAAACATGTCAGTAGTGCAGCTAATACTACATTTAATGCATTTCTCAGCCATGTTGGATTCTTGAGTTGGTGCAAATTGTCCACCTTTATTTGTATTTAATATTACATTTTTTTCGTTGGGCTTTTCTGAATTCCATCATCGGCTGATTATTCTGAGTTTGATTATTCTGACATGGAACGCAGAAGCTGAAAGGGTTCTCAGTCACCCAAGCAAACATTTTTGAGCAGTAATGGATAACAATGTGTTTCTCTTCATGTTGGTGCATTTAAATACTGCAGGAACACGTTTGCTAGCAGAGACTGTACAGTACTGTGTTTAGGACATTTTAAATAGATAAAAAACAGTTTGTAGAGCAAACTGAGTTTATCACTGCAGCTACCATTTTTTTATTTTGCATTCAGAATCCAAATTAAAGCATGGTTTTAAGAATGATACAAAACATCCAACTGTTCTAAGTTGGAATTTCAACTTCAAGTTACATTCTAGTTGATTTCTTTTAATTTATTTTTTTCTCTTCTGACTTTGACCTCGGAAATATGGTGTTCTAAGCAACCAGGCTGACTACGATTGAGACAAGAAAGGAATGCATTTCTTTTCATTTTTATGCTTTTGAACACAGTATAGGGTTTAGTTACAAAGGTCATGCAATATTTTGTCAGGTATTGAAAGAGTGGGAAATACTGTCTGTAGTGCAGTATAATACTGCAGCCAACACTACGCTTTATGCACTTGGCTTCCATATTGGATTATAAGGCTGATTTCCAACTTCAGGGGCCAATTAAGGTGAATGTTCTTAGTTGGAACAAAGGTTTGCTTTGCTAATGGAGCTTGGTGACCAAGCCAACTACTAGTCATACAAGCTAATAGTAATGTATAGGTTCTCATTCAAATATAGTGGCAACATGTCCACTAACTTAGGTGGTAGTACTATGTATGTGTCTGATTTTAAAGTGCCCATGAATAGTGCAAATAAAGTCATCCCATTTTAAGCATTCGGCAGACGTAAAATTTTAAGGCTGGAGTTTGTGCAAAATATTCAAAGTTGGAATGCTAACTTTAGAGGCCATTTAAATCAATATGTAAACTATACTTATTTTTAAGGGGGAGCTCAGAAATTTGCATGGGTAATTTTCAGGCTCAGCTCGGCGTTTTTGAATGGATATTCTGTCAAGATAATGAATAGCTGAGAACTTACATGAAGTAGACATCTCTCCTGCCTGTCTTTTTATATAGGATAAATCCAATTTAGAACTTCCCAAAGGCTGAAGCGTTTGGCTACTCTTAGCAGGACTAGTTCCAAAAAAGGTGCCAAATTTGAGTTTTTCATGATACGTTTTTTTATAAAGAACCATGGGATTAAGTCTAAATGACTGGTGGTGGTTTGTTACCAATGATCTTCAATCTTAAACATTGTTTCTGGTAAGCATTTCTAGACCCTGAAATGGCCTTATACGAAAGTAATGCAAAGTAAAAATCCAAATAGCATCTGCTTGGTCCATGATAAACGTTTTGCCACTGGAGTTGTTTTAAATGGGTGAAAAGCTGATTTAGAACTTGCCGGGCTCAGACAATACAGTTGCTTCAGCCTTGAGGAAATGCTAATCGGGATTTTTACTACATGACGACGTTGAGTGTTGCTTTCTACATGTTACATAATAAACTACCTTTTACCTTTTTATAACTATTTTTTCTCTGACTTGGAAGTGAAAAATGTTAACTTCTTAGTACATATGGAATGCAAACATACTCCAGAGTGAACTAAAAGGTCCTGATTTTTTTATTATTCTAGGGTTCACAGCTAAATGGGTGTCCTAGACAGTAAATTTTTGCACCCATCTAAAGCCTGTTGGTGCTGGATGCACTTGTACTCTTAATTCAGCCAGCCAACTTAATAAAATGCTTTCACTACAAAAGTGAATTAAAAGACTGTCCCAACAAAGATCGGAGGATCTCCAAATGCTGTTTATATGTGGAACCAGTAAATTATTTTGAAGCAGTGCAGCGGTTCAGGATTAAGGACTTAGAAGTGCAACAGACATCAGACTCTGCCTCTCTCCCTGCCTTAGCCTCAGAGACTTGCACAAACAGCACGGCTTGTCAGGGCTGATTGCAGTGGCACTGGGGCAGATAAGTCAGTCTTACTATTATCCTGTGTAAGC
Organism: Crenichthys baileyi; assembly: GCA_036173005.1. Taxonomy (NCBI): domain Eukaryota; kingdom Metazoa; phylum Chordata; class Actinopteri; order Cyprinodontiformes; family Goodeidae; genus Crenichthys; species Crenichthys baileyi. Next base: position 236,172 of record JAHHUM010002689.1, read on the forward strand.
CAGGACTGCCAAATTACAACTTTAGCCTTAAACCCCCACAGAGTTTGCTTACGAATGTCCTAAGCGACAGCAGTGTATAAGAAATCCTGCTAAAAAGACTGATGGCCAAGATTTTAAAGGGGACCAAAACAAGTGGGTCTGATAGGATGCATTTTGTTCAGGCTGCTGCGGTTTCTTCTACCTTTTTATTGCTGTTGGCACCCTTCCCGGCTCATGAGTATGATGTTCTTGCAGCTTTGCAAGGACCGTAATTTAAATTTATTTACACCATACCATTGATTCTCTCTCGGCTTTGATGTCACGTGTGTCTGGTTATTCTGACATAAAAAGGTTGTGGCACAGAACCATTAGCATGTATGATTTTTTTTTTTTTTTTTTTTTTTTTTTTTTTTTTTTTTTTTGTCTCTCCTGCAGATGCAAGGACAAATTTTCAACAGGAGATTTAAAACAATAAAGTGGTAAAGCTGCACAGGGTAAATAAAATGGGAGAACTTGAAGCACTTGCCGTGCAGTGCCTTGCAAAAGTATTCAAATCCTTTTTGTCATTTTCTTCCACAACCTTTTTATGTTACAGCTAGAAAACTTTAATGTATTTTGATGGACTTTTAGGTGATAAACCAACACAAAGAGCCACATTTTTTGTGAAGTGAAATCTAAAACATTTTTAAAAGTTTTCTTAAAAATAAAAATCTGACAAGTATGGCAAACATTTGTAGTCGGCCCCACCGAGCTAATTCTTTGTAGACCCACCTTTCACTGCAATTTTAACTGAAAGTCTTTTGGGGTGTTTTTTGCACTTCTACAAAATGACATTTACTCCTCCTTTCTTGCAAAATAGTTCAAACTCAGGTGGCTTAAATGGAATTTAGCCACAGATGCTCAATTCCATTTTGGACTGGGCTTTGTAGCACATATTTATGCTGTGATTTAAACCACTTAATTGTAGCTGTGGCTCAGTGTTTGCAAAAGATACTCACCTTCTAGAAGGATGATGACCCCAGTCTCTAGCAGGTTTACTTCCAGAATCGACCTGTATATAGCTCTATTTGTCTTCCTATCAAAAGAAAAGCATCCCCACACCATGATATTGTCACCACCAAGGTGTTTGGTTTTTTGGCGTGTAGTTTTTTGCCACACGTACTTCAAAAAGTTCTATTTTAGTCCAACCAGACCAGAGCACCTTCTTCGACATGTTTGCTGTGTGCCTGATATGGCCCATGGCAAACTTTAACTTTGACTTTTTATGGCTTTTGTCTCAACACTGGCATCCTTTGTCTCATTGTTTCATCAAAGCCAAATTTGTGGAGTCCACAAGTAATACCTGTTGCAGTGACAGTTTTAACACCTGAGTGGGTCAATCTGTGGCTCCTCTAGAATTTCCAGGAGCCTCCTGGTCTTCTTGGTCTTCTTAATGCTGTTTGTTCTCTACTAAACCTCTGAGGCCTTCACAGAACAGTTGAATTTACACTGAGATGAAATCACACACAGATGTGCACCTTTTACACTTTAGGTGACTTCTGAAGATGATTCGATGTAGTGAATTTTTTAAGGAATCTGAAAGCAAATAGACGAAAACCCTGACCTTTTTAAAACCCTGTTCTTTTTTCCTTCCACTTCTAAACCATACACTATTTTGTGTACATGTCTATCACATACATGTCCAATAAAGCACATTGAAGTTTGTGGCAGGACGAAATGTGAAAAAGTTAAAGTCTTCACCAAAGCACTTTATATGTCAGACAACATATAGTTTACATGTAGTTTTATTTGGCATGAAAATTGCCAAAGCTGCTAATTCATGGATTTTGAATATATTTCAATTTTTAATTCCTGATACTTCTACAATTTTTAAACTTTCTCTATTATCTTTTGTGTTTTTTCCCTTTATCCCATTATATCTCCTCACGTTCCTTTGCTCCCTCCATTTACCACTGATTCAATTTCTCCCATACACCTTTGTGCTTGATTTATGACTTCTGCCGTACCATAAATTACTGCTGGAAAAAGACTTTACCTTGCCTACGTATTGTGGATCTGACCCCATGTACTCCTCCAGGACAAAGAACTGGTTCCACACCCAGCCCCTCTTGACGCGCTGAAACCCAGCCGCCCCATTCCTCATCGAGCCCACCGAGCTCCTGCCGCGCTCTCTTCCACTCCTGCTCCGTCCCAGTGAGGATGAAGGTTGACGTGAAGAAAAGACAGAACCCTCGTTGACAAGAATCCACAGGAACAGCAGCAGGCAGTTCCTTGTAAGCATTGGCGATTTGTGAAGTTCAGGTCCCCGAGTTGAAGTCCTTGAGAACTGAGCTACGGTGAAATGGCCTGTGGTGAAGAGTTGTAAGAATGAGTGAGGCGTGGAGTCCCAGGGTGTGTTTTTTAGGAACGTAGTAAGTGATTCCTTGATCTCATTACCTGAAAGAAAGAGAGAAAGAGAGTTTTAAAATGTTAAAATTTTGCATTACCTGTACTGCAGACTAATAACATCTCATTAAAATAAGGAATAAGCGCAGTACAGGGTTGTCTCACCTCACACTCAGTCATAACATACAGTGCTAATAGCTTCCTTTTCACAAACACCAATCGCTAATGGCTTTCTTTTCATAAATACCAATATCTTAGTGGCACTTAGCAGCCTATATTCTTTTCCCCCACTGCTCACCTGCATTAGTTTTTAACTGCTCAATGATAAATTATAGTGCTTTCACTCTCAGGCATAAAAGTAAGTGCTATAATTATGTGCCCTGTGATAGATTACTTCTAGACCAGGCAGTTCTCATGGATACAAACTCTAATTAGCAAGAAAACTTGTCTCTGCGGGGGGACAACCGTGCCTTTATTTTTGCTGTCAATTACAGGCCACCACACACCGAGCCACAGACCTGTCAATGTTACAGCAATTCCTCACCCATAGAATGGCTGAAAGTCAGCATTTTCAATGACACTTTAAAGAGAAGGCTCTGATGAATGTCATGATTTACTTCGCTTAAGCTTCCCTTGATATATTTGATCTAAAAACTGCTGGTAAAGAAAAAAAAACTTTTGATAAAACAGAATAAAACATGAAAAAACCTGCAGAAGACAAAGCACGATGCACTACAGGGAGCTTGTATCAAAATGACATGCGCATTCAATGAAATGTCACAGTATAGGAGCATGCTCACAGTGATTTCTCAGTTGTTGCTTTTTCTGAGAAGTCGCACCTTAAAAGGGGGCACCACTTGAGAATAAATGGCAACTGCTGACTGATTCTGCTGAATGGCATTTTGACATACATGTGAGAAGCTGTACACATCATACAAAAGATAAGTAAAAAGAAAGTGTTTGCTCAGTATGGCCAGGAGGAGCCTTTTACAATAAACAACCTTTTAACTATAGATTAAATATTTAAGCTTAAATCTATGATAAGTGTTCGTTATTGGTTCTTCATTTTCACTTGTTTTAAGGTTAATTATATCAGGTCTAAATACAGTCAGTCAAAACCCAATCATCTCCCTCTATCAATTTGAAAACACTCTACCTTTTAAACAGACCCTTTGGTTGTGATATACCGAAAGATTCATCTTTTGTCTCTGCTCTGCATTTTTTATGCTGTCTCTTGCTCCCTCTAGTAAAAACAATAGTGTTACTGGTACTTGTGAAAGTAAACCTCCGACAGATACACTTATCAGTCTGGGCTCTCTGTTGCCTGATGTTAAAGCAGGTCTGCAGATGGGTCCCTGTACAGTTCAACAATAATCAGCTTCAAACCCTTGCTGTATTTGGCCTTTGCTCTAAATACATTGGACTCAGAATTGCATGTTAACTCGATTTAGGTCTATTGAGAGCATCCTGCCAACTGTTGGAGCATTACAGTAATGAATACTTATTCCTCTTCGAATCTTAAGGATGTAATGTTTTTGGTAATGTCTGGGATTTATTGTTGTGGTGAAAATCCTTGTTTTTTCTTGTAACACTTCATTCATTTACTTATTCTCACATTAGGATTTTTCTTGCAGTCTCTGTAATGGGCATTGTTACGGTGCTTTGTTTGTTTTGGTAAGTAAAAATAACTCTCCTAATAATTCTCCTCACTATGTGAAGTGGGTAAGTTGTTTTTAATTATTGCTCTTAGATGTGGGCAAGTTCAGCTGAGTACCCATTTTCCTTAGACCTTTTTTCTGACTTGTGAAGATCAACACAAGTTTAACTCAAGTGTGTTTTCTTGTCTTTCCTATTTTAAAGAGTGGCTAAGGAAACGGAACTGTCTTGTCATATTTATAACCAAGCCTTTCGACAGGGATTGTTATAGGCCCAAGTAATTGTAGCCCAGATAATTTTAATAAAGAACAGTTATTTCTTAAAATTTGATTTTTTTCCCCCCACTGTACATATACATTAATTCAAATTTAAGTAAGACGTTTTCAAAAATGTTCTATATGAGAACATACTGCTTGAAGGCATTTCCTGCATCTTCAACAGGGTTGTCAATAAGTTTGAATGATGATAAATATATCGTTGCATTTAAAAGGAATTCATTGTAGCTCCTTTGTGGAGGAAACAACAGTTAAAACCATATTTATAATTCAGCAAAAGCTCACTGCTGTCATTGTCTCATTTACAATCTTTACTACATTGTCCACACCTTGTTACACGAGACTCAGTTGTTCTGAAAACAAGCGAATGGAACAACGATTGGTTGGGAAAAAGAATGAAGCTAATGGTTCCCACACCTGGTTTATAGTTTCTCCCTCCCTCCCAATCTAATGCTCTTAGAAGCTGTACAGTAATGGAAGAAAGCATGCCTCTAATTTCATAAATGGAGCCCTCATTGACATCATTGTCTTTGATTAATTATACAAACTTGGAACACTGGCTTCAGAGGAAGATTACTCCTGCAAGGTTATCTTGTGTAACCAGATCCATTTATTCCCTGTCACCACAGTCCCTTTAAAAAGTCAAAACTGATCTGCAAAGTTCCCCCATACGAAATTGGCAGGAACTGCCTTGACACGGGTCAGACATGCCTCTCCCGCAGGTCAGTCCTCATTTAGCTCCGACATAATGGAAAATGACTGTTCCCATAATTCCTGCAATATCACGCCTCTGCCACTGTTCAGTCCTGAGAGAGGGCCCTATGCATATTTTATGAGATGAGATCATTAGCATATGTCGGGCTTTCGGGTGTGAGCCTTGACCTGTGTGTCTGCTTCACGTAGCACGATGAACGCAGCGGGCTGACGGGGCTCTTGCACATCACCTTCAATAATCAAAGAACATATGGCTGGCCGATCTGCCGGTGCAGATTAACCACCCACAAGAAACTCCCACAGAAAGTTATTAGTTGTCAAGGCAGCCATAAACATGACAAACAAATCAGCAGGCATTGACTTTTGCAACAAAGGGGAAGAAATGAGTCATGAGGATCAGGTTTTTGTTTTGCATACACTTTTATATCCTAACCTTTTTTTTCCTTCCTGCTTTGATAGCTTCATTATTTTGCACCAGTATTATTATTCGGGGACACAGGCAAGGGTGTAGATGTTTTAACAGGGTTATAAACTGACGTGGTTCAGTGAGGAATTTTAAATGTTGTCTGAAAATATACGCTGGCATAGGATAGCTGTTCTCCTTTGTAGTTTCAAATATAAATATGGAAAATAATTACTGATTTTTATTTTTTTTTTAGGAATTTACATTTCAAACTACAGAGAAATTATTGTACATCGGAAGCCTGTAATGTTTCTATTTTAATATATGCTTTATATTCTGTGGATTATCAGTGAATGTGTTGGCGCGGATATGTAATGTTTGAGCACAATAAAAGCTCAAACACAATAAGAAAGGCACACTGCAGGGAGGGAAGCAGAAAAGTCAGGTTATGTAAAGTCTCCATTAGAATATTATTATTGGTATTCATTTAATTATTATTATTATTATTATTATTAACAACAAGAACAAAAATAACAAAATTGGTAATATATAGACTGCTGGAGATGGGCACCAGCTTCCCCGCGACCCACTATGGAATAAGCGGTAGAAAATGACTGACTGGTAATATATAAATTACAAAGTATAACACAGTACACCAAGATGAAAATATCTGTGGAAGACAAAAAAAATCATAAGAGAAATGTTTGTTTTAATAAAGGCAACACAAAGGTCGAAGTTGGCGACAGTGGTAGAGGTTCGTCCTGTGACCAGTGGGTTGCTGGTTTGAACCCCCGCTCTGTCTGTCTTAGTCGTTGTCTATGGGCAAGACACTCCACCCGCCTTGCCTGCTGATGGTGGTCACAGCGCCCGGTGGCGGTGATTGTATGGCAGATTCTCTGGATGACTGGTTGTAGTGTAAAGCGCTTTGGGGTCTTAAGGGACTTGGTAAACCGCTTTACAAGTGCAGGCTATTTACCTTTTACTATAATAAACATATCTTTACACAATATACTGTATTAATTTTTTTATATGCATGTAAAACACAAAAGCATAACAGCATCATTTTTTCCTACTGAAGACAAAATATGCTTTTATTTATTAAATTATAAATGGAGTTTAAACCATGTAGCATATGATGTTTCATCAAAACTGAATTTCTGAATTTGTCTAAATGAACATGACTGAGAGGTGTCAACTGTAAACTCTGTTGGTAAAAGGATGTTTTAAATGGATCTGTTCAAGTTTGTTTTCATGGGATTTTAAATTTTAATTTTCATCTGATTTGACTAAAATGTGTTCCGTAACACTTCCCTGCAAATGGTATTTTATTATTTTCTTTCTAATTACCTGTTAATTTCTTTTGTTATTAAAATATTGTTATAATCTGTGAATGTCATGGGTTTATAGAAATGTTTTGTCATCTATTCTGTCTCTTTTTTTGTCTGGCTTTTGTGTTCTCGTCATAGTATTTGGCAATCTTTAGTTGGCATTGCTCTAGTTTTCCTATTCCACCACCTGCTGCACATTCTCATTCAGTTCGTCTGCTTTCACTCACCGGGGTTTCCCAGCCCTTCCTGTTATGTAAAAAGACAGTAATGGCAAAGAGCTATTTTTTCAGAGTCGTATATAAAAAAGGAAAAAAAAACAGATGAAAGCTGCAAATCAACTGACAAAAGTAATTTTCTCATGTCAAATTATTGTTACTGACTCGATAACCTGTTGTGCTGTGTATAGGCAGCTGATTTTGTTGCAAAAGTCAGTAAGATTTTAAAAATGGAGGAGCCATTGCTTCACTTGGCATATTGATCATTATCTGCTCTGATGTTCTGATGTATTAAACTATTTATTATCCTTTAACAAGCAAACATAGTGAGAATATTTCTCAAATAATATTCTTTACTATTGGATAAATAGTGTTAATGTGTAGGTCTGAGTAATATCTTCTGTTTGGTATCAATTTCTCTCAAAGCCTATACAGTGTTGAAAAAGCATTTCCCTCCTCAAAATGTATGAATACTTTTTCTCTTGCCTAAAAGTTTGACCTTTAAACTAATTTTAACATTGTGAAAATATAAAAATTTTTTTAAATACTTTCATTTGTATATCAATTACCTATAGCTAAAAAAGCAACCCAAACCAGCCATGCTTAATTTGGAAAAACTAATCACTCGTTGCTTGTTCAGTCATGAACCAACCATGATTAATCACAATTTTATGGTTTACCGTCTGTAGCTAGAAACAGGCCTGATTACTGCCTGACCAATAGAAGAAATCCCTTAAATGAAACCTGGAAAATATTCCATTGACTGATGAGACAAAAGGGAAACATTGGGTGGCTTGCATCCTGTGACATCTGGCATAAAACTATTATAGCATTTCAGTACAGAACATCAAACAAACAAACATGGTGGTGCTTCTGGAGCTGGGCCACTTATCGTAACTGATGGAAGCATGGATTCTGCTCTTTCCAGAACATCCTATAACAGAATGTCTGGCTATCAGTTTGAGACCTTAAGCTAAAGCTAACCTGGGTTCTGCAGGAGGACAATGATCCAAAGTATATCAGCAAGTCCAATTGAGATGCTGTAGTATGACTTTAAACATGCTGTTTTCACTCAAAAGCCCTTTTTTATTGTGGCTAAATTTAAACAATTCTGAAAAGTGTGGGCCGAAATTCCACTTCACTGATGTAAAAGACCAATTACCAGTTATCACAAATGCTTGATGGAATAAATTGATCTCTTGTTGCCAGCTTCATTAAGGTGATTGTTTTTTTATTTAGCTTTTAGATTTAGAATCTGGCATTTACTGCAATTTGGTGCTGTTTAAACGTAATTAAATTGAAATAAGAGTACACACATTACATACCTATGCTTGCCATTTTAGTTTTATTGAATGCTCCATTTTTAAGTATTTTATCATGTTGCTTTGACCCTTCATTCGGAGTCCAAAAACATAAGTCTTAGTGATTTTGTTTTTGCACAGATTATATTGTCTAGCAATGAGAACTCTTATGATAAGGACTGTTAATCAGATAAATCACAGTCAAGACACTGTCTCCACACAGCTCAGACAGTGGAAGATGGTTATAACACTAAAAGCCCCGAGGAAGCAAGTGGGAGGAAAAATAAGTATAGGTGGGGAAAAACAAAGTAATGAAAATGGGAATATCATCACAGCTGGCCAGTCGAGCTGAATTATCAGATCACAATTCATGTGTAGGTTAAAGCACAACCAAAGCCACAAACAGGGCAGAAAATGGCTTTAATTTTGGAGATATGTATTCACTGATTACGATCATTTGCTTTTTTATGTACAAAATATAAAATGTATATATAAATGCTGTGCAAAAGCATTAAATTCCCTTAGGCTTTACACATATTTGTCACATTTAGAATAACAAACTCGATTCCATTTCATTGTGATTTGTTAGACCAACAGATTGTAGTGCATGTATGTAAAGTGGACGGAATACAAATGCGAAAGATGTGGGGGCATCATAGTTCAGCCCCCTCTACTCTGATGACCTTAAATAAACCCAACTGGTGCAACCAATTACCTTCAGAATTCACTTAATGAGGGAATAGTGCGTAATCTTATCTCTGTAGAGATGTAGCTATTCTGTGAATCATGGTACAACTGTACTTCTATCAAGATATGGCCGTCCCCATAAACTGACAGACCGGGCGACGAGAATATTACTCGCACGCTTGTTGTAAGAAGTTCTGACTGCAGCATGCTACATCATGTTAGGGACACAGCAAACATGTGGAAGAAGATGGTCTGTTCGAAAGGGACCAAAACGGAGCATTTCTGGCCTACAAGTAAAATTCTGTCCGGAAAGGAAGCAAACGGTCCACATCACACTGAACACCATCCCCATGGTTCAACACAGTGGTGGCAGCTTGCCACTGTGAGTCCCTGAGCAAGACCCTTTGCCCCTGAATGCTCCCCAGGTGCCACACAATGGCAGCCCACTGCTCCCTGAGGGATGGGTTAAATGCAGAGGACAATTTCACCATAGTGAGATCAATAAAGTCTATATTATTACAGGGAAAACCTGAAAAAAACTACTTGGATAATAACTTGAACCCTGTGTCCTTTTCCTTTCACTTCACAATTATGCACTACTTTGTGTACCAAACAAAATCTAAGTAAGATACATTGATGTTTGTGGTTGCAACCTGGTATGTGAACAGATCCAAGGTGTCCGACTACTTTTGCAGGGCACCATATTTTACAATGAAAAATTTTTCCTCAGCCTTATTTCCTGTTATTCGGTAATTTTCTTTTTATATTTACTTTATATTTTATTTATAAAAAAAGACAAAATCAAAATCGGAGTCCCCATTTGGCATTAGTTTATTTCAAAGTCAATGTCCCCATTTTCCCACACTTAATTTTTTTGGCTGCATAAGAAAGCTAATTTAAAATTTCTTTGACAGTTTGTCTCTTCTAGGAGAGCAAATCAATTTAGTACTTGTCCAAAACCATCTGGTTCTTCTAAGTTTGAGAATTACTTTGTGGTTTGGCTACCAGCCCAGATCTACCCTGGAGGAAAAGTATATATAAAAAAGTTTGTCATAAATATAATGACCTAAAGAAGATTAAGTACTACATTTTAACCATAATTTCAGACTGTTTGGTAAGAATACCTCGATTTATATAGTAAATCTATTGCTTCACTTGAACAGCAGGCCAACACACATACTCTTAAATGGTGACAAATGAAAACAAGTCCTGTTGCCAAGACCATTTGTGTGATAAATGCTCTTTGATGCTTCTAAAAGTGCAACGTCTGCAAAACAAGTCTTTACAAGGGGGGGGAACTTTGCAGGGCTGCTTGGGTAATTTTAGAGGAAACAGAATTGAAAGTACAGTTTTAAGGTACTTTAAGACAGAGAGTGATTGCCACTGCTGCCTACATTGTTTTCAGCGTAAACACAGCAGCAGAATTCATTGCACGGAGAGGCAGGATGGCTGCACCTCTATTAAATATGTCTGGCTCTCTGCCCACTGCTGCTGACTTCATGATGGTTTAACTTCTTTTAAAGGTTTGCTTTCACTTCAAATAAACCCGTCTGCTTGATAGTGTTGCAGTTCTGCTCTTCCTCACCACAGCCAGGCTCTACAGTACCGTGCAGCTTTCTGTTAAAATGGTCGGGGTGAGTGGACTTCAGTTATGACACCTGCATATTCACATTGAAGGTATTACTTTGCTGCTTCAAGGTTGGGAAATCCCATGAAAAAGTTAGAAAAATATTTAGGGTTGTTGTAGGGAATTCTAACACATTTGGATATATGGATATTAAATGTCAACTTGAACAATGCTGGTAATTAAAAGTAAGGTTTCTAAGAAAAGTTCTACAAAATGAAACAAAAAAATATATTTTTGGAGAGGAATACATTTGGACTGCCCCTCCTTAATGGTCACTTAACATGGCTAAAATGTTAAGTCCTAGCTGAGGTCTTCAGGAACAAGATTGTCAGCTTATGAGTGTGCTGAGGGATTTATAGTGGTCTCAAAAGAATTTCAATAAGCCATCCTGTTGTATGGAAAATAGTCTACAGGTGGAGGACATTTGAAACAACTGTCAACATGCCCAGACCTGGCCATCTGAGCAGCATGACTCTAAAAGCAGTTGACAACATGGTAAAAGAAGTCTCCATAAACTCTGAAAAATGTCATCACGGTACCTATAGCAGGCAATCGCTACTGTTGATGTGAAAGTCCACGTTTGTACATTCAGAAAGACTGCCCAAGTTTAACTTTCATGGGAGGTGTGCAAGCAGGAAACTATTGCTGTAAAAGAAAATAAAAGGCCAGGAAGGTATTGACAAAGAGCAGAACTTCTCAAAAAAAGTTTTTTTAACAGATCAGTCTAAAAAATTTAATTATTTGAACACCAGAGCAGAGAACGTGCTTGGCATAAACCAAATATGGCATTCCAAAGAAAGAAACTGAAGCATAGAGGTGGAAGTGTCATGGTTTGCGGATGCTTTACTGCAACAGAACCTGGGCAGCTCACCATCACAGAATTCCTCACAAAACTGACAGTCTGGATCAAAAGAATCTATGCTGAAACAGAACTGAACCTGCAACAGGACAAGGACCCAAAATATGCCCAAAACAGGGCCATGTTAATCTCATTGAGATGCTGCAGGGTGACTTGAAATGGGTTGCATATGCAAGAAACCCCTCAAACATCTTGCAGCTAAAAGAAAGGAGTGGGGCAAACTCTCCTCAGACTGATGTCAGAAACTTGTAAATGGCTCTTTCTGAAGTTATTTTAGCTTAGGCTCGTAGCACAATCTGCAGGGGGTATGGTAATCATGCATTTTCTACAGTTAGAATACAGGTTATTACCTTTTGTTTATTTAAACCAGGTTAAAGTTAATCATTGGCTTTTATTTGTATTAAAATACATTTTTTTCATTAGGCAAATAAAATGGTTAAGACATCAACATGCAAGCATTTCCTACAGAGGAAATTAACATTTAATAGGGTGTCCTAATTATTCAAATGACTGTAGCTTGTTGGTCATTGGTAATCAGTAGCCTCTTTGAGTTAAGTACTCCTTTAGCTCAATCAGAGATCTATTCGTGGTTCCATTCAGACTGTCTTATCCAACAGGTCAGATTATGTCATACCGTCACGAACAAAAAATCCTAGAGCGAACAGTCTGATCTGGATGAAAGCTGGTTGAGTTGCAGACATTATTGTAGGTGCGTAAATCATTCAGTTCGCTATGTGTACAATAGGCATCAAAAGGTATGGTAGGTATAGCAGTAGTGATATAGGCAGTTATTAGAGCATCCAACTGTCAATCAAATTAATGAGCAAAGGTCTTTAGACTCAACGGATAACTTGTAGAGGCATTAGACCACATTAACGACACTGGATGTAACTTAATAAGGGCTACATTTTGGGTTTGCATCAGGCCAAGTGGTGTTTTTCAGCAAATACCTCGCAATTGTGGTATACAGATGTGTTGGTGGTCCGATGAACAAAGGTACTGCCTTGATCAAGAAACTTGCTGCACATGTTATGGCCATTGTTTGATAGCTTACATTGATTAAATTAAACAACAACAAAAAGAGTTTGCATGTGATATTTTTCTTTAGAAAAAAACATGCACACTCATTCACACCTAAGGGCAATTTGGAGAAACCAATTAACCAATTAACAGTCATGTTTTTGGACTGCGAGAGGGAGCTGGAGTACCCAGAGAGAACCCATGCACGGGGAGAACGTGCAAACTCCATGATGGAAGACACCCAGCCAGGAGGCGAACCCAAGACCTTTTTGCTGCAAGGCAACAGTGCTAACAACTGTGCTACTGTGCACCAAAAAGACATGGACCGATATACCATTGTGATAAGTGCAGGTCCACCCAATACTTAGGTTAAGTTTAAAATATCTCACACTTTGAATCCCAGGGTCTACGACACATCCAAAACAAATGTTTTATGGCCATGACTCTCCATTGTTTCAGCAATATTTGCAGTTTCTATATTGGAAAGCTTAAAAGTCACAACCACAAAATATCTGTTCTTTGAAAAATGTCCCGTCTCACATCACTTATGTGTGTTTCGCATATTTTCGAAATTCATGCCGATGATGTTTGTCTTACAGTATTTTGGGATATTATTCTTTTACAGACTTCAAATGAAAAAAATATTGATTTAGAAACTTTGTTAAAAATCTAAAAAGATTTCATGTTGCCCAAAGTCAAGAATCTAATGGTTGGAATCTTTTATTCTTATACTTTTGCCTATAAGATTCCAGTATCCCACAATGAGCAGTCAGCCGTCTTTCTTCAGAAGTTTTTGACAGAAACAAATATCCACAGTCAGGAGATATGCCTGATCTCATAGTGAAGCAGTGAAAGACAGGCAGGTACTGAGATGAAATGAAACGGCACTGTTGCCCCAAGGCAGTTGTGGAGCACTGCTGGTGCACAGGCAATGGCTGTCATCCAGTCAGACCATCTTAAATCCCGCATTTACAACCAGTTTTTGACCCAAGCTGCTTGAAAACCTTATCTCTTAACCCATTAGGAATGGATATAGCATTTCTATGCACCTCCTTTTCAGAGTTCAACAAATGACCTTTGCATTCTTCTCCCTTTTTATAAGCCTGTCATATCTTGTGGGACTCAGTCAGTGATTAATATTGGCCAATAAAAGAGCAAAGTCAATTAAAAAAAAAAGCATGAAAGCATGAATGCTGAAGATTTGATCTCTGAAGTGGTTTTTACTGCTTCTGATATGTTTTGTTTCCTCAAGGCAGAGAAATTAAGTGGTGACTCCATGACTGCTCTGTATGCAGAGCTATGAGGTCCTTGGTGTTATCTAGCACATAAACAACATAATTAACTTGGTTTTGCCTAAGAAGCTGATAAAAATACACAGAATTTATTCATGTCCAGTCATATTTTTTTTCCTTTTTAGCAGCAGTGTTTTGGTACACCTGTCTACAAGAGTATAAAACACACTGCTGGAGGAATAAATTAATGCCAAAGGTGTTTTTGTTTGAAAAATCCATGTCAGAAGTGGTGGAAGAGCTGCAGAGGCCCAAAAAATATGAACAGGAGTACACCAAGGACATAGTTTGAGATGATACATGAGACTGGGTCCATGAAAGAGGGACAAGACAAGATTTCATTCTTCATTTTTGGATCTCACATAAAGTATACAATGTTTCTTAAATTACAAACTGTGTTGGCAGAATCTGTAATAAGTGTGGAATAAATTGTTCTGGGTTTGACATCTTAGTGGAGCAAATTTTAATGGAATAAATGTGTTCAGACCCATCCATGGGGACAACATAAGAACTTTTCTGGAACTTTCAAAAAAAATCGCATTAACCTACTTCCAGTACAGCCAGAAACAGGGAATAACAGCGGACTTCCCGTAATGTCACTGTCCAAATAACAACCCCACTTTTGCAACAAACAGATTTCTTCCACGCAGGTCCCCAGAGAAACTGGACGGAGGGACACGGTGCGCCAATGTCTCTTTGCTGGCAAACAGACATAACTCTTCAAACTGGATCCAAGAGTGTCATACGATCAAGCGATCATATGCACTAAGTAGGAATGAATTGCTGTTTGTGTATCCGGTATTCATTCATGAACGGAGTAATTAAGGTACAAGTGTTGCTTTAATTTTCTCTCTGAGGTCTACAGAAGCAAACTGTGTTCCAGAGAGTTCCCAGCAGAGACCCTGTCTCTACGATGCTGAGAGGAGCAGTTTTCCCGGTCTGAAGGAAGGACAACGGGGCCGCGTCACCGTGGCTACAGCAGTAACGTGCATTTTGGCCGGCCGACAGAACAAGCCGCCCCACCCCACAGCTACGGAGGATAGCTGCAGTTAACCCTTTGTTCACTGTGGACGCTTCCTCTAACTTCGTCACCTCGGACAACTTTTCCTCAGCACGGGTCACGTACGCGGTTGTGTTTTGGGCACAGAGAAGTTGTTTAGAATGAAATAATCTAAACATTTTTCGGTTTATGACGTTTGGTTTTGTTTATGTTTAAAAACTCAGCCATCTTAGTGCTAGCAGATTATCTGCTCAGCACATGTGCTCAGTTTGTGTGTTCTGTGTTTGTTTTTTTTAGTTAAGACAAACTTTATTTAAAGGGTGATTTTAAAGACAGAAGATCAACCATAACACGCCGTCCACGCTTATGCATTTAAACCATTTTATTAGTGGTATTTTAAAGGTATGTTTTTGATTCTGATAATAAGCTATAAGCTTCTTTTGTTAGCTTTAACCACTAACAGCTAAGAACACGTGCTTGCCTGCTAAAGATCATTTACCCAAAAAGGTTGTTAGTTTTCAATGTAATAAAATATTTCCCTAACATTATTTTACTAAACTTGAAAGTACACAATTAAGCCCATTTCTCAAAGATTTGGTTCTTATTCAATATAATATTTCTTTAAATATTTTAATAAATAAAGGCAGCTAATTAAACACCATTGAGAATTGGTCATCCAGAAGGTTGGTTTTATTCAGCAAATCCTTCTTTGAAATATTATTTTATTAAAATAATATTTTATCTGATCTTGCATTGTGAATGATTGTCTAAAGGTATGACAATTATTGCTAAAGTTAGTTCCAAGACTAACTTCACTTCACTTATAAATTCTTCAAGATAATCCTTGGTTCTCTAACATAAACATTGCATGGTAATATTGCATCACTCTTTCGGTCATGGTTTTCAACAATCCTTGATCAACTTGTTTATATTGTACATAGCCCATTAGTCTTCCTTATTCTTTCATTCTGCTTGGTAGTTTAGTTGGATTGTTTTGGCATAGTAAAGAGTTTGTTGATTGAAATATGTTTGACTTTGACTTGACTTATTTTGGTTAGTAAATTCTTGTATTTTAAGAAATTGTGTGAATTCATTCCATGTGTGTGCAGAGTTTTGCTGTTCAATAATGTCAGAGCTTGGCTCATCCCTTTCAATTTTGTCCTAATACCATGGCCTTATTAGGCTGGTATTCACAGGACAACCCTTAACAGACCGAAATATTATTTAATAAAAGTATTATTATTAAATATTGAATAATATATTCATAATTACAACAAATGTAGCATAAATTACTTTCAATATGTTTCTTGGTGTAGAATTTTCCAGGCGATCAAATGCCCCTGAGTGGGGAAAAAACAGTGTAAAATAAAAATTTGGTTGCAAGAAGCAGCACTTAGGACTAGCAGTGTGATTGAGAGCCTTCTGTTTGACGGCACTCATTATCTGAGTCTGGAAAACGAAAAAACTAAGTGACCACCTAACCACTTTCCACCCGTTCCTTCCAGCAAGCAGCGAAAAGGATCGGCCGCATCGGTCAGTCTTCTTTTTGTGCACCAGCTTTTAAGTTATGATTCGCTGATCACTACCCAGAATTTGTGGGTCCCTGCTGTAAAACAAAATATTAAGGAGCTACAGTTCTGTTATTAGCCATCCTATCCTCATTGCTCTTCTAGAAAAACACAGTTCTGGCAGAATAAATCACACATTCTACTGGATAATCACCATCCTAATAGCATGGTGCCTTTCTCCAGATAAACAACCGACACTTTGCCAGAGTCATACCTCAAAAATTCCGTAAACAATACATTCATGTGTGACTCTACCACATCACTCTGAAGCAGTGTTTTCTGACATCAGTCACCTGCTCATTTAACGGATGGCTGAAATTTTTAGATGTGTGGTCCTGCAAAGAGCCTGTGAGCAGTCAGTGTCTTGCCAATGTTGGATTACTTTTAGCATCTTCGCTTTGATGAAACAGAAATTTTAAGAGAAATTTTAAGAGTTAACAGCTGCTCAGAGCAAGGCTCAGAAAGGCAAATTTCTATCACTTAAACGATCCTAACCTCAAGCATTTCATAGCAGAGAATGTAAACTTTATTTTCACCTTTTAGGTTTAGTTTATTACATAACTCTATAGTATCAAGACATATTAAAAATAACATCATTCTTCATTCCATTTAACTGCACTTTATTACTTGTTATAGCAAGTCCTCTGGATGGATAAAGTTGAGTTTAAAGTAACATGTTGATGATGTCTCTTTTTGCCTTTCTAATGGCAAAAAGAGGATGGCTTAATCTAGGTGGGTGGCAATCAGAAAACTTGAAGCTGAGGAGCTGAAACATCTTGGTGTCTTCTTGCAAGTTGGGTGAATAGACTGATTTAGGCCTTGTATGCAGCAACGCAGGCACAGCTTTTATCAGTTATTTTTAAGGAAGAGCTGAGCCAAAGGAAAAAAAGGCCCCATTTACATTTTCTGGCCCTCGCGTATAGTCAGGAGTTGTGGATTATGACCAAAATAACTAAAGGAGTCAGTTTTGGGCATGTGTTGGAGTCTCCTAGATTTCTCCCTTGGGATGTATTGCAAGGTGTGTAACGTTTAGAGGGTAACCCATGAAAGACCTACAACCCCTGCATTGGAGAAACTCCAATCTTTTATTGGGATTCCCTGGAAAATCCCAAGGAGTGTTTTTTAAGGAGATCCGAGATGAGCAGTAGATTATACATAGATGGATGCTGACGAAATTCTGAACTTTTGACATGGTATATTGCTACAACTTAACTTGCAACATTTTGACAAGATGTTAGCAACTGGATCTATATTCCAATTTAATCCACTTTATTTTTAGTTAATTTTAGAAAAACACAAAGTTACCAATGTTCTTTACATAGATGGATACATAAGCAGCCAGACATTCAAAATATGATTTAAAAACTGTATCATATACCCCAAAGCTGGAACACTAAAACAGCTAATATACTGCTGGTGGAAATAGTGCAACATATCCATCTATCCATTGTCTGTCTATACCCACTTATCATTACAGGGTCAACATCAGTCTTTAGTCGAGAGGCGGGGTACACCTACTACACTCGACTACTTTTGATGTGGATTACCAGCAGCTCTACTGAGTTGCTACTCAGAAAAGAGGGCCTTCATTTAGGATACTCCAGATCAAGCAAGACTGTGTCACAGAGAAGAGGGATGTCCGGGTTTCCCTCCCAGATCTGCTATCTCACTGACCATATCTGGGATAAGTGGAGCTGGATTTATGAATGGACAGATAAATAACTGAATGTTCAAATCTTGGTTCAATCACAGATTAATATACGTTAAGCCTGAAAAATACGTATTCAGCATTATGTAAATTATTTTCTTGGATAAAAAGCTATTCACAGCATTTGCAGCTGTTCTGTAATTTAAATTGAAGAAACTACATAATAGACATAAGGTATAGGTTTCATCAGTTGCCTTTACTCTGGTAAGGAAATCATTTCATCACTGATTCCTCTGAGATGGTATATCACCATGTCTATAATCTTGTGATGATAAAAAATAAATTAGCTGCGTGTCCTACTGAACGAAAGCTGTTCTGTGCTAGAAATTGAACTTTTCCCCTGCTGAAGATATGGAAAGCTTAGCTTTAGAGACAAAACTGGCCAGAGGCAATAAAGAAAACCCACACTGACTCAGCCCTCCCTAGAGTAAAGATGTCTGAATTCCCTGCCAACAAAATCTATGATGCAATAGGTTTTACTACAATGAAAGGTTGTAATTAAAGGCCATCATCTGAAGATGATCGATGCACACCTTTTTAAATGTTCAGAAGATGAAAAAATGGTTCTAATGGTGGAAGAGACCAGAACTGACGATGGGGTCCTGTTTGAATCAAAACCACTGGTGCTGTTCTCAGAGTCATGGAGAAAGAATGTACACACAACTAAAAAGTGTCACTGCAGAGACCTGTCAGACGTCTGCCTGGAAGAGCAACAAGCCAAATTGAACTTTGCCTCACCTGCATTTACTGACTTGGTGACTCGGTGATAACTCGGTCAACATATCAGCTCCCACCAACTCTGTTTGAAAAAGAAAGATACTGACCCTGAGTTTTGAACCCTGTTGCTGCTTGTCAGGGCATGCCAATAAATTCTGCTGAAGGCAGTGCAAACCGTTGACAGATAAGGTTATAGCTGGAGTGATATTATGACGAGACATATCATCAGGGAAGTGGTCAATATGGATATGCTCTAATGGAGAATGACAGCGATCTGTGAAAACTGCCTAATCTAATGCTTCTGCAGGAAGATTTACAGCACTGTGGGATATTAAATCGTATTACTCCAGTAAACATCAATAACTTACAACATTGAAATCTTTTGTTCTCAGATAAACAAATATGAGCACTGAGGTGTATTTGATGGAAGAAAATCCAAGAGTAAACGGGTTTTTCAGGTTCATCTTTGTGTTTTTCATGTTTTTTTTTCTATAACTCTCCAGTCATGTATCGATATGACAAATGATGTCAAATAAATTAGCAATACACTCGGTGAATATTAAAACTCATCATCAAAGACCTTAAATATGACTCATTATGTTAAAGAAAAGTTGTGGTCGACACTAAATTATGCTTCGTCTTTAATGGGGAATATATTTACTATAAGTGCTGTACATAATGACCTAAGTCATGCATGCTGTGTGAGACAAAAATTGGATCCATTAATCTTGTTTGAACCATTATTTTTTTTTAGATTGTGCTATGTGATTGTGCCTTTACTTCAATAGTTCAGTAAGTGCTGCTTTGGGAAGACAACAAGAAATGGTATGAATGCCTTAACGCTTTGAACTAATATTTAATATACATGTTTTGTAACTGCTTAGTTAGGTTTACTTTAAGAGATATTTTATTCTGTCGCACTGTCACAGTGTCTGCAATTTAAAAAGGGGGTCTTTGGCGAGTGTGTTGCTTGTCAAAGTCCAGCATAAACAACAGAACTTGCACCACGTCTAACACATACAAGTATGTTCCTGGACTATAGTTTTCATGGTATAGAACAAGAAGATCTTGGGCAGAACCTTTTTAATTTGTGAATCCTGATGAATGGGTCCAGCAAGGTGTGATTTTTGTAGTTTTCTTGACAAAGCAGTGTATGAATCATTACAACTTTTGAGAGGTGAAGGAGGCAAAACAAGAAAATAAAACATAAATAATAAAAAAAAAATCATTAAATGTTAAGAACTGGTGTGATCCAGGCAGAGACTCACACCATGGAAATAAACGAGCAGAAGCAGAGCCAGATGGTTTTTCTAGAGAGCCTGTTCTAAACTGAGATGACGGTGGTAATCTGACCTGCATTCCTTTCTGGTATGAGCCCCAAGCACACCATAGAATCAAGTTTTCAGCTGGAAAATTTTAAATCATGTTACATCCAGATTGGGTCCAGACACACCCTGATTAAAAACCCTATAGATCTAATGCATTAATTCAGCAAAAGTACTTTTTTCATCATTTGAGCCCTTGTCTATGTATTTGTTAGAACAGTTTTACTTTGTTTTGTATCTGACAAAGCTGGAGAATTTATTAGAAACCTTTTTAAAATCAGATTAGATGAAGTCACTAGTCATCCGGTGCTAAGGGGTTATTTTGAAGAAGGCTAAATGAGATCCAATAATAAAAACTACCCCATGCTGTTTGTAAGCCTAACGTCATATCACCAAAAAAAGAACATTTGTAAATTTTCACTATTTGTGGCCTGTTTTCCAGTTAATGTGCCCCACAGTGGGTATGGTGTATTGACAATTTTCACATTGCTTTTTGCTGCCTTCATCTGTCATTTTAACAGCTGAACTGTAATCAAAAACCAGTAGATATACTGCAAGTTGAAACTCTTTAATCACAGCCGAATGGCTTTTGCCCATTATGGCTGTTTCCTTATTCTAATTACCCTGATTTAATAAGTGCATTTGCTTGCAGTGACAGACACGCATCCCAAACTGTTATGACTGTCATTACCCGGCTGCGGCATTTTTCAGCCAACGCATTTCCCATTTTTGCTTAATTAGACATTGCTAAATGTTAACAGATAAAGCTTGGGTGAGCAAGTCAGTCTGCGTTCAGATTTACACCCGAGCTGAGCAGATGGCAATAAATTAGAGATGAGAGAAAGGAGAGAAGAAATGTGAAAAAAAGAAAACTCACCCGACCTCTATTTTTCTTGTACAATTTAAAGGGTTTGTGGTTTTTCTGATCAACAATTGCGATGTGGGTGCATGTTCGTCTTTCTCAACCGTCCCTCTGCAGTTTACTTTATTTTCTATGGTGTTTTGAATATGCACTAAACCTGAAACTATTGTGGAGGGCTTGGTAATGTAGCATTGTGTATTCTACCACAGATCAAAAGGTTTTCATCCAGGAGCTGTCTACAAAGCAAATGTAATTGCTCTATTGAACCTATCTACCCATTGCATCAACGTGACATTTCTCACAAAACTCTCTCCTCTGATTTATGAGAAAGAAAACTGTCAAAAATATACACTGCATACAATATTTTAGCTTTTTAATTTCAGTAATACAGGGTTAGTTTGGATTTTCTGCAGTAGGATTTTGTTGAACCATAGTATAAAGCTGTTGAAATGATCTGTTTGTAGACACTAAGAACTTAGCAGGTTACATTCAAGCTAACAGATTAAACAAAGCTGGGTTTCTGTAAAATTACATTTATTAGTCAAACTTTTATAGCCTTACAACGTCTTAAAATGGCCCGAATTTTTCAACACTAGATGCTGAAATAAATTTTACATTAGCTCATCAGTAACCATTACAGGGCTTTATGCCATAAGAAATTGTCAGATTCCGATTTTCTAGGTATAAAAGTACTGGTCTCACACTCCATACAAGAAAATCATCAGTTTCAGTTAGCAAAGTTATCGGCATAAGTTTTAAAGTTAAGTAAATATGTAGGTCACCTTATTATAAGTCTAATTGTTTTTTTTTGTTGTTTTTTTTAAATCATTGTCTTTAAAGGTCTTAAACTGAGTTTACTGTAATATGCAGAAACCCTGCAGAGTGGAGTATTGAAATGACTCTACTGTCAACAATTTCATAGCAGTTGATGCAAAGCCATATTCCAAACCTTTAAACAGTTGTAACCTTGATATTAGATGGTGATGCACACAAACAAGTCATGAGTTATTTGGAACTAAGTTGCAGGTGTTTGCAAACATCAGCAGGATATGTCTATGTGAAACTAATAGTGTTAGCATGATCGTTCCATGTGAAACAATAGCACTGAAGTGGGACTCAGTAATGCTCTCCAGACCTGCAGATCCATACAAGATTTGTGCGGCAGAAACAGATGTGGGCATCAGAACACCTTGGTCAGATCCATCAGGACTTTCTCCCTTATCCAGTAAAGGCAACAGCTCATATTATGAGTTGATTTAATCAGTTCTTTTGTTTTAATTTTGCATTTTACTGTAGAAAAGATTAATTGTTAATATTAATAACATTAAACTTTGGAAGGCACTTTCATTTAAATGATGCTATACATATAAACTTTTCTTGCCTTGTTTCAAAAATATGGTGACAGTTTAAACATCTTTTCCAAAGGGAAATGGAAAGATAGACTTTAAATTCTGAACAGGATAATAAAAGTAAAGTCAAAACTGTGTTGCTGCTGCTGCTACACATACCAGTGTTGTGTTAAAATAAAATCAAGATAAATTCATTGCTTAGTCTGTCTATACAGTGCTATGCAAACATTAAGGCTCACTTACACTTTCATTGAGATATATAGCCTGTACACCAGGCCTGGAAATGCTTTCCCTGGAAAATCACATGATGTTGGTTCCAGAATAGTATTACTCTAAATATGTTTAGGGCAGGAAAAAGATAAGATAAAATGGATTGAGTTTTCTGAAAACTCCTAAAATGACAGATGTGGGGAGGGCAGTTGAGGTCAGCCCTATTCTGTTACGCCCCATGACTCACCAATGGAGGGCCACATCCCTGCATCGGCTTAATTGTATAAGGGCAAGTCGGTTGAGATAGTGACCCGCTGATGGAGCAGTTTCTATCTCTGACTACATTTGGTCTCTTTGAATTCTTTACAAAGAAAGTACTCCTGACTTGTGGCTTTTGTGCTCATACTCAGCCAGAATCTGCTGGAGGTTCCTTCCTGTTAAGAGTGGTTCTTCTCCTCCACTGTTGCCACATGCTTGACTCTTTGCAATCAGCTTTTACAGATACTTTAATTAGCAACGGCCATGAATTTGGATGTATTATAATTTGGTTTGAATTAGATTTTACTGATCTGTGTAAGCCTAAACTGGATATGTTTATTGGTTTATATTGGAATAAACTTGGTTTTCTTCTAATTGCTTTGAATTTTACATAACTGGAAATGTATTAAACCAGTTTTAAAAGGGGCTAGAGCTGACATGATTTGAATTGGTGCTATATAACTAAATTGAATAGAATCAAGTTATTCATGTGTGCAAGTCTTTACAATTTGTCTATTAATGATAAAGTGCTTAACCTGGATTTTGCTCCATAACAAAATGAGAATTGTTGAGCAATTCTCTCTTCAAACTGAAAATGGAACCTCTGATTCAGATGCTGCTACAGTACAATTGAACTGTGGACTGCGGCCACCCACAGAACACCTTATCATTTGCTTATCCGAGACACTTCGTAAAAATTGTGTATGCACAGAGGGCTGGTGCTGCCTAATTATCTGTGATAGTGTGCAGCTGACATTTTTTACGACTAGAGGATGGCGAAGAACCGAAAACAAATTAGACCCACTTGGTATGCGCTATTGGCAAACAGTGTGACGCTCATGAATAAGAAAATCAGCACTTGATATTGTTTGTGGTAAATGCCACACATAAACGAAATGGGATAAATTTAGCATTTCGGGTCACATTTCTAACTTTTAAATTTAATATTATTAGATAAAGACTTAAATTTTTAAATGATTAAAGAAAAATAAATGGTTTGGCTTATTGATACATTTATCAGCTGTTTGTTCTCTGTAGAGCCCAGCTGTTATTGTTTTAAACATTATAGATGGGATTCTGTCATATATTCTTCCATACAGATCTAGCCTAAGTGTTTAACTGCACAAATTTATTCAAAATACTTGCACATTAGTCTTTTTTTCCAGAACAAGATTCATCGCCATGGTCTTTCTATTACCACAGTAATCTAAATGCAAATTTTAACTGTCCCTTTTTTCCACCAAGATGATGCTTCTGGCACAGCATGAGCACTGTAATCGAGATGTCTTCCCATGCTCCATTTTTAGCTCAGTTACATGAAACTTTAGCTCTGGATGAAAACTGCTTACAATGTTCATGTTTGTACAGAACAAGGAGTGGTCAGCAATTGAATAAGAATTAAGCCTTTTAGTAAATCTGCAAATGTTCAAGGAGCGTTGACTAATGGACCGAATAATAAATGATGCAAATTGTGTCATTTTTTAATAAACCTGTCATTTTAATCCACATGAGTTAGATTAAAATCTAATACAGAGTTTTTTTTTCCCATTTATTAAAGGTCTCTTTCTTTGCACTTTTAGTTTAGAAACACAGCATGATTCCCCTGCTGCCCTGCATACACTGTTATAGATTGGTGGCAGTGAAAAGGCGTTATCACTCCTGCCTCCCTTCCTGCCCCATCATCAATTTTCCCTGCATGGTTATAGTCCTGAGTGACACCTGGTGAGTTGCTTTCTCCTATCTCCTCCTCCCTCGGCACTGTAAATACATCCAGAGTGTAGAAGCCAGTCGTGCCTGTCCTCGTAGTGTAATTTTAAACCTGTGTGCTGGTGTTCTAATATACCAATAACCTTCCTCTGCGCATTGCTGCTTAGCTTTTCTGTGACAGTGGTCTTAGGAGGCCTTTCGTGATCTTGTGAATTAGGGCAGTGATGACTTTGGAACATCTGGATACATATGAGTGTTGGGACCCAGCCATGGGGACAACATGAATGGCCAGTACAAACTTTTCTGGACCTTTCAAATTTTTGCAACAAACTGACCTCTTCCACGCAGGTCCCCAGAGGAACTGGACGGAGTGACACAGCGCACTAATGTCTCTTTGCTGGCAAACGGACACAACTCTTCAAACTGGATCCAGGAGTGTCATACGATCATGCGATCATATGCACTAAGTTAAGTAGGAATGAATTGCTGTTTCTGTATCCGGTATTCATTCATGAACGGAGGTAATTAAGGTACAAGCGTTGTTTGACTTTCTCCCTGAAGTCTACAGAAGCAAACTGTGTTCCAGAGAGTTCACAGCAGAGACCCTGTCTCTATGACGCCGAGTGGAGCAGTTTTCCCGGTCTGAAGGAAGTCAACGGGACTGCATCACCGTGGTTACAGCAGTAACGTGCAGTTTGGCCGGCCCGACAGAGCGAGCCGCCCCCACCCACAGCTACGGAGGTTAGCTGCAGTTAACCCTTTGTTCACTGTGGATGTTTCCTTCAACTTCGTCGCCTTGGACAACTTTTCCTCAGCACGGTTCACGTATGAGGTTGTGTTTGGGCAGAGAGTAGTTCAGAATGAAATAATCTAAACATTTCTCGTTTTATGACGTTTGGTTTTGTTTGTGTTGAAACTCAGCCATCTTAGTGCTAGCAGATTATCTGCTCAGCACATGTGCTCAGTTTGTGTGTTCTGTGTTTGTTTTTTTTTTTTTTAAAGTTAAGACAAAGTTTATTTAAAGGGTGATTTTAAACACAGAAGATCGACCATAACATGCCGTCCATGCTTATGCATATTAACCCTTTTATTAATGGTATTTTAAAGGTATGCGTTGGATTCTGATGATAAGCTATAAGCGTCTTTTGTTAACTTTCAACAGCTAAAAACACGTGCTTGCCTGATAAGATCATTTACCCAAAAAGGTTGTTAGTTTTCAATCTACAAAATATTTCCCTAAATGTTGTTTTACTAAACTTGATTACTAAGTAACACAATTGAGCCCATTTCTCAAAGATTTGGTTCTTATTCAAAATAATATTTCTTTAAATATTATTTTAATAAATAAAGGCAGCTAATTAAACACCGTTGAGAATTGGTCATCCAGAAGGTTGGTTTTATTCAGCAAATCATTCTTTAAAATATTTTAATAAAATAATATTTTATCTGATCTTGCATTGTGAATGGTTGTCTAAAGGTATGCCAATAATTGCTAAAGTTAGTTCAAGATAATCCTTGGTTCTCAAACATAAACATTGCATGGTAATATTGCATCACTCTTTCGGTCATGGTTTTCAACCATCCTTGATCAACTTGTTTATATTGTACATAGCCCATTAGTCTTCCTTATTCTTTAATTCTGCTTGGTAGTTTAGTTGGATTGTTTTAGCATAGTAAAGAGTTTGTTGATTGAAATATGTTTGACTTGAGTTGACTTATTTTTGTTAATAAATTCTTGTATTTTAAGAAATTGTAGAGTTTTGCTGTTCAATACTGTCAGAGCTTGGCTCATCCCTTTCAATTTTGTCCTAATGCCACTGCCTTATTGGGCTGGTTTTCACAGGATAACCCTTAACAGACCAAAACATTATTTAATAAAATATAAAGTATAAAGTAATGAAGTATTCATATTAAATATTAATATTAATATTAAATATATTCATAATTACAACATGAGTCAAAATCACAAAGTTTATATGCTAGTAAGAAATTGTTTATAATCCCTTCTGGAAATTACCTTATTTTCTATATAAATTTCTATTAGACGCATACATATTAATTTCTTTAATCAGTTTTTATAATATTCTGGATATTTATGTTTTGGTGCAACATTATATTGCACCAAACATTTGTTTCTTGGTATTTTACATCACATTCAAATGTTTGAGATCATCACAAAAAAATTAAGCAGTTTTGAAATGATGATTTAATTTATTGAGGGAAATTAGGTATCTAAATCAGCCTGGCCCAATGTGAAAAAGTTATTGGTCCCAAAAATTAATAGCTGGTTGTGTCAATCTGAGTGGCCACAACTGTCATCAAACATTTGCTGTAACTGGTAAGTCTAATTTTGGTCCCACCATTCTATGTAGAAATGTTTTAATACAACCATATTTAATTGCTTTTCGGAATGGCAAGTTGCAGTTCATGGCACAGCACCTCAAAGTCTTTTTATTTGTCTCCTTGTGAGGAATT
This sequence comes from Crenichthys baileyi, assembly GCA_036173005.1. Classification (NCBI taxonomy): domain Eukaryota; kingdom Metazoa; phylum Chordata; class Actinopteri; order Cyprinodontiformes; family Goodeidae; genus Crenichthys; species Crenichthys baileyi. The sequence continues at coordinate 263,089 of JAHHUM010002689.1, forward strand.
TGCCCTGGAGGGAGGAGTTACACTGCACAATTTGATCCAAGTCCTCTGGGCTTTGACCGAACAGCTCCTAAACGTTTCTTTTTACTTTTTTAGCCATTTAGGGGTAAACTTGCTGATTTAGAGGTCAGCTCTAAACTAGCAAGACTTGCTGGTTTAGAGGTAGACTTGACCTGTTGTATAACCCAAGAGCACTTGAACTTAAGGTTACAAACTGATTGCTGGATATTTTCTGGTATAGAGCTGAATTCATGACTTATCAATTACAGTAAGTCACCTAGTCCCTAAACTATCCTCAGACCACCATCACCATCTTTGACTGTAGGTCTGATGCTTTGTGTCTGATGTATCATTAGTTTTATTTAAGATGTAACGAAATGCACACCTTCTAGAAAGTTCAGTTTATTTCTTTTCAGTACAGAGAATATTTTAAAAAAACTCTTGGGGATCATAAAGATGTTTTGGAAAATGTGAGACTTTTAGCCTTTGTGTTCCTTTTGCTCAGAGTTGCTTTTGGCTTTGGAAGGGGGGTTAATCTGTTTACAGGGGGAAATGCTGGTTTGAATAGCTTTTTTTAAATTTCATAAACGACATAATCACTGGAAAACCACTTGTGGAGTTACACTGCTAGTGTAGCTGTATATAGACTGAAGTATTTATGACACTGATAACAGATGTTTTTCTGAATCTTTGTGAATTTGTGAAACCTGTTCTGAAAACAAAAAATATAAATTCACAGCTTCCCCTTTTAAATATTGAACTCTAATCCTATTGTCACTCCAACATGTATTGTTTCATTTTGTATATCAGCAAGATATGCAATCAGCACAGAGATTTTAATAGTTTTGCAAGCACAACTTCATATAATACAGACTTGTATTATATGAAGTTATATGAAGCAATAATTAAGGTCACACACAAAGGTTTTAAGCGCACATCCAGCAATTTGAGAACTAATAAGTAAAATTAGTTTTATGTCAACAACCTGTTGTCAACCTGTGTCAACAACCATTGACACATCAATCCAGCTGATATTAACGCAGTGCACAGTTGTTCTGAATAAACCAGTATGCATAGAATGCTCAATCAGTGGTTGGTATTTGGTTCCATACAGTAAGACACCAGATTTTCCATCTTTCATGGAAATTAGGGCAAAGTGTGGTAGGAACTTAATTTGGCCAACTGTGTAGAGCAAGCAGTAAGCTGACTGAGTGTGGACGTACTGAATCTCCTTGGATACTGAGACTTTAGCTTGCTAGGGCTAAGACCTAATCTGCATGAAACAAACATAGCATTGCTTTTATTATAGCTGATATAATTTTTTTTAACAAGACAGAGCATTTGCAACAAGTACAAACACTGTATGTAGGCTTAAAATGACTAAACAAAAAATTAGTTGTGTAATCCAGGTGATTGTGATAGTCGTGCCTGGATACCAACATAGAAGTACATATGTAACCAAACATTTGGTCTACTTAATAGCCTGCATCCTGGATCTGTAGGTCATCTCTGATCTCAAACCCAACGCAGTAAATGAAATGTTTGGGACTACGAGAAACCTTTAATCAGTAAAGCCATTGGTTAACAGCAAGAGACATTGCTGACCAAAGAATAACACTGTTTTCAGCTGTCTTACACATGGAACAATCTATTTCTAAACCTATGTCCTGATTACCTTTTAATCATCAGCATCAGCTAGAATTGAAAACAATGAAGCATTTTTAATTGGTCTTCCTTCCAAGAACAAACTCCATTATACATCCCACATAGTTCTTTACGATGTGTCTCTAAAAAGCCAAAGAAAAAATATAGTGGCAAAAAATATATATGAAAGATAGACTGAAACGTCCTGACAAACACTCGGCATGTTATGGAAGCTCTACTGAATCGTCATGTCAATGGAAAAGCAATTTTGCTCAATTTTAATATTTCTGAAATTGTAAATTTGCTTACTTCCTTGGACTCAAAAATTCAGGTGTTGTGCAAGACCTTCTTTTTCCTTTTCCAATGTTAAAAACTTGAGGTGAGAAAAATTCTTGGCCAAGGTTGAAGTTATGCCAATAAAATGACAATTCAGTTGATTTTAGCAGACTGATAGAATTAGCTTTCTTGTCGCATGTATGTTTGCATAGTAACTGGCATGTTTTTTATCATTTTATTAAACCTTTATTTAGCCAGCAGAAAACTCACCTTCCTCTTAACAAGATTATTTTACCTTTTTCCTGTCTACTGGAGCTAAGGTACTGCCACTTGATAAGTACTTCATAGAATACTTCTTTATATAAAATCAAAAGTATACCTTTAAGTGTTGAGAAATGTTTTGATCTTGAGAAAGTCAGGAGTTTATTTAAAGGTCAAAGCAATATGCTAGATATTGACCCGATTCTGGCTAAACTGACTTGGATTCTTGTGAGAAAGCGAAAGCAGCAAAAAGAAAAGTGACGAGTGGAAATTTTCTTTTTCCAGAATTTACGCTCCCTTCTCTGTATTTAAAAGGTTTGAGATTTAAAAGTATATTTAAGTATAATCAGGACTTAAAAAGAAACCTGCTGCAAAACCATCATAGTACCTGTTTTGTCGAACATTTGCAACGATTTCATACATTTTTGTGTGGGATACCAATGAAACCCTTTGCTGTTTTAACATGATCTGTTCAGTTTTAATTTGATCAAAGCCACAAAATAGTTATTATCGACTGATTAGATCTACTGAGCACCTAGAGTGCTAAAATTCAATAAAAAGGTCATTTATAAAATATGTATATATGTGATAATTTCAATTAAACTGCAAATGAATTAATGAAAATATGTAGAAATCATATAAGTCAAATTTACTCACATGATTTGGGCTAAATGAGGCTAAAAACGTTTGAGAAAAGTTGATTGGGTAATTTGCAGAGCAACATACCTGAAGACCAATCAAACTTTTTTTTTCATGATCAACTGCAACACATGAAATATGAAATTATTAAATACATACTGAAATGATTACAATTAATTCATTTTTTATGGATTTGTTTTGATTTTTTTATGGTAGACTTTATAGAAAAAAGTCTGACTTCCAATAAAAATTAACCTGTATTACAAAGCCAACAGAATTAGTGCCACAAGTGCAGAAGAAAGTACCTGATGAGGGCAAGAGGGCTCTCCTATATGCGGCTAATTAGATGTTTTACACTCTCCTCACTAATTGTGCTGTCTGTGTTGTTTTTTGGTCTTTAATGTGATTTTAATGTCTCAGACAACATTTTGGCTATTTGACCAAGCAGGTGTGCAATAATAAGAACCAAACAGCTTCTTCATACCACTTGTAAACTTAATAGAGAAACATTGATCAACGTTGTGAAATGTTGGGTTTTGTGACTGATGTGTGTGACAGGGATCTTGTCAGCTGTAGTTTAATGAATCACATTTGTCCCACAACAATCCCTTGCCAGGACTCTCTCATTGCTGTATTCTCCCAGCCATTTAACAGTCTGGGAAATTGGAGGATAACATGATTGCATCGCCCGCGGCTAGAAACAGCCAATGTTCTCGCTCCGTGCAATGGTCATTGTTGCATACTGACAATCCAATAAAAATAGCCAAACTGTTGAAAAATGATGGCCTTTGGGTTCTACATTGCATTTCATCCATCTTGCCTGTTTTTCTTCCCTCTGAGGCGCCCTTAACCAAAGCCCACTCAGTGGTTATTAGGCAGGATTATTCAGAATACCGATAATAATCCTATATGTTCAAGTTACAAACATGTTTGAATATGCTTTACGTTTGAATTGAGCCATCTGGTAAATGGGTAGTGACCACTAACAGTCTTAGTCATTGCTTTATATTTGACAATTTCTCACAGAAATAGTTAAGATACCAGAAGGAATGCTCCAATTTGGATGTAATTCAGTACAAACACGGCTCGGTGATGGGTACACAAATGATTTGACCTGTAAGCAGCTGGTTTATCTAGAACTGTCCATGTAAACGGTACCCTTTTTAGAGCAGTAATATTACAGGCGATATTGGACAATCTGTTAAAACAAAAGTCCTTCCGAGTTCCAGTTGCAGTGGACTGATGCCTGCTCGGTATGTTGGGGGCTTTGGGGGAGGGGGGTCTCTCCTGCTTGCCACTGGGCATTCTTGCCCAATCCTCCTGGCAGCCCTGGGCCATCGGGATTGAGCCACTAGGCTTAGATGATGTGGCTGGCTCAGGGAGGGGTTAGGTGCCTTTTACTTTTTACTGGCTTTCTCCTTGGTAATATTCTATTAAAGACAAATTCATGGAGTAACACATTGATCACACCTGAGCTCTGAATCCTTGCAGCTCCTTCAGGGTTAAAATAGTCCTCTTGGCTGCTTCTCAGATAAAAGCTCTGCTTGCACAACTTGTCTGTTTAGGTGGCTGGCCAAGCCTTGGGAGCTTGTGCCATACTTGAGCTCTTTTCAGTTGACAGTGCTTCATGATATCCAGTTACATTGGATTGCATGTAGGGGTATCAGAGGAAATGAGGCTGAATGCACTGCAAACCTTTTTTTTTTTTATAAACTTGTAAATAAGAAAACTATAAGAACTAACACTTTCCTTTTACTTCACACATCACATACAATCCAAATAAAATTCATTGAATCTTTTGGATGTAATGTGACAAAATGTGAAAGATTTCAAGGGGTGTTGATGTTAGTCAAATACTAAAAAGGTTTAGACTGTCCAGCTCCATTGGACCGTTTCCTCTTAGTGCATTACTTGCTTTTGTCAGTGAGTATTTTTCCACTAAAGTTGTCTGGCTTAAGATATTTTTTTTTTGTTTTTGTTTTTTTATTGCAGCAGGAGATGTTTTAAAAGAAACAAATTGCTCAAAGTATCATGTCCAACATTGTTCTCTTATCTGCGACTCTCCAAATGCTGATCTCTCTAGTTTAAGGGCCACTATCTTAACAGCTAATGAAATCTTAATAGCTTGTCTTGTTCTCAGCGTTTTTCTATTTGTAGTCAGTCTTTCGCAAACAGAGAGGGAAAAAAGTTGTTTTTGTCCTTAATCAAAGCAAGATCCATAGAGATAACAAATGTCTACCCAGTCAAAAGGTGTCTACACCAAGGCTGAACACAATTTTCTGTTATGTCTCCTATACCTTAGGTGTTAATATAAAAGAAAGAGGTGTAGTGGTTACAACTTTCCCCAAGGGAATGGAACAAATGCTCAGGAAGTGCAGAGACTTCTTGTTCTTGAAGCCATCTGCAAATACATTTTGAAATACTACTTTGATTTTGGTACACTTTTGTTAATGAAAATCAACATTGATATTAAACCTATTTCAATGGAAGCCATCAAGCTTGTAATCATTGTTGTGACTGTGAAATTAATGCCTGGTTCACACATAAGGATCTGAAAATTGTCAGCTGATTTTCAAAAACTTGAGACCCCACACATGACGATTAAAAAACTGTATTTATAACAGGTTTGGTCCTACAGTGTGTGGTGTCCAGTCACACTGCAAGCACAATACACAGCACATGAACAGATTTCCCTCACAAACATTCAGATTTCAGACGGGAAATTGTGCAAACCTTCTCGAGATCAAACGTGAGTTTAGAGCATTTCATTTCTGTGATTCTGTCACCTCGCTTTCTGACTTGTCATGTTCAACAGGCTGCGTTCTCACCAGGCACACCTGACCTGATGCAACCAATCCAGAACTTAAGTTGCATTATGTGTGCTTGAGTGCTTGAGGAACATTTCAAATACCTGGACTGTTGACAGTGATGTTTTTGCATGCTAGAAACATGGCTCAGTCAAGAGAATTGTCTAAGAAGAGAAGAGGTCATTATCTTACACTCAAAAGGAACTGTATACAAAAATACAGCAAAAAAGGCGCTGAATGTTCTTATAGATGCAATTGGAAGTATAGTCAATATGTTTGAAGTTAAAGGATCGTTTTGATTTTAGAAGAGCCTCTTGTAATGGTAGTTATTTTAAGCTATTGAAATTCTTGATTCGTTTACTGCAGATGGCCACAGGTTTGTACATTTTGCCAATAAACCTTATTTGCAGTGTAGGCTGAATGACTTTGATTACAACTCTGTTATCAAGACACTTTTTGCAGTGATAAAGCACAGTTTACATATGTCTTTCCGAGCTCAGCGTAGCAATGAAATAGCACACCACGCTTCCATGGTAAGGAGCCTGGTGTTGGCAAACAAAAAGCAAAACGAAGGGAAACCTAACGCTGAACCCTGTGGGGTGCCACATTTGAGACAGGTGGAGGAGGATACCCAGAAAGTTACCTTTGCCAAGTAGGATCTGAATCAATACATTGCTTAGATGGCCAAATAGCCTGACATTAGAAGAATCTCGACATCTCTAGTTGGAAGTCCCAATATGGACATGGCTATTTCAGTAGAAGGAAAGAGACATTTTTTGTCCTTAATAATCATTTGAATTCACGTGCCTGTACAAATAGAAGCAAATAAAAAGGATGTGATTATATTTATTCACTATACATCAGTATTCAAACAATCAAAATATCCAATCTATTTGAATTTTACGTTCTTTGTAAGCTACCTATATTGGGTTAGCTGCATTTTCTTTTTATTTGTAGAAAATGGTTTTATTTCATGTCTGCCTATCCTTTTTCACAATCCAATTAAGATTTGAATAAATAGTGAGGAAAATTAATTTAGGGAAAGGTCACTTTAATTATTAAACAACTGAAATCAATAGAATTTTATAGAAACAGACAAAGAAAAGGGGGATAGATGGATGACTTTTTAAAAATTAATTTCATTTATGTCCTATCATGTGCTAAATTGAATTTCCTTAATTTTCTAATCAATGCAGTAGTAAATAACAATGATTGGGAGGACCTACACTGTAATCAGAACAGCACATTAGCATATGCAAAAACAATACGTATGTATTTTCAGTGGGATTCTTAATTACTCTGTGTGACAAAGGGCGAAGGTATTGATGGCATTTGCATGAACATTTTATTACGGCACTTTCAGCACAGACCTCCAGATCTCAGCCAGATAACCTCATGTAAATGTTCACTGAGGTGGATTTCAGTAATCGAGATGGATGTCCATCAGGTACGAACATGCCCCACCAGATGATTAGGAGAAAGAGATCAGGATATTCTGTTTCAGTCTCTTTCTGTTGAGTCATCACTGAACATTGTATAACGGTCATTGATGTTGTATTCCATTGTTTAAACAGAGCTTTCAATTTTTTAGCTCGCACCCAAAATAAAAGTTGCAATTAAAAGAATATTACTGAATAATATGCCATGCTTTTAATGGTGCCATAAAAAGGTGAATCCTTTACCGATTTTGCTTTAAACTTTCTCGAATAGTTAGTTTCTTACCAGCTCTACATTTTTATAGATTTTCTATTATGTGCAGAGGCTCGAGTGTGAATAGCTAAACAAATGCCCCTTGAGCCTGAAAATCAATACGCTTCCCCAGCTGTAATTGTCAGACTGTTGGCACAGCAAATTTTGCTCTCAAATGAAATCCTCTCAAGCTTGTTATTTGATGAGTGACAAGGACTTTGTGGTACCCACTGATGCTCTTTCTGCACCTCATCCTTGCAAACAGATTGACCGCACTTAAAAGATAGTTGATAGAAAATATCTATAAAGATGAGTCTGCATGCTTAAGCATTTTCAAATAAACGGAGTAATACTGATTGTGTCAGAATCCAACTGCATTAAGCCGTAAAAAAGTCTGTTATGAGCTCTATAAACTGCTGAACACATGACTCATATTTAGCCTGCTTGCTATTAAAATAAATCCTCACCACACATGATTGTATCATAACATGTAACTTCTCCAGTTCAGTTTGTGTTAACATTCCGTTGAGCACAGAAGCCAGCTCATCCATTCTGACTTGGAAATGGAAATGGGCAGCAGTGCCAAAATGAGACACCAATGATACACAAGCAGGTATAAATTTTAACCAAATATTTCAATATAGATGTCATCACTTTGGTAAACCAAGCATATGTGTCACAGCCTAGATTTGTTCTGTGTTAGGTGGCCTTTGAAATAGACCTGGAATGTGCAGCTGAATGTATGAGCAGGAGAAATTACTACAGTAGATTTCATGCCTTAGCTTTCTATACAAGGCCCATTGTTAACATTTAGAATAGAAAATATGTAAGAATGTAGGAGCAGATTGGATGGGATCTCTGAAATGGAACTGATAAGACAGCAGTGTCACCCATCTGTGCTGAAACCACTTAGACGGATAAGGAGGGTTTACATAATTCTCATTTTTATAACTTACTGATGTTTATTGTGTTAAACTAGAATATGATTGAATTTGAACCTAAGGCTCGGTCTACACGACAAAAATCCTTCGAAAACCTGATTTTTTTTTTTTCTTGTTTCTGTTAACACATCCACACAACATTTTGATTACAATCTCTGTTTACACAGATGTAAAGATTTATGTTGGTGCCGTCAACAAGCAGTGGGGTCTTGAACACCCCAGCCACAACCCCAAATTTAATGCACTTACCCATCTGCATTTATCACAACACACTAACACAGACACACATAAGCACCACGGAAGGATGTGCTGTGCTCGGGGGGGCAAGGCATGGTCCTTGGGCTCCCATCACAGAGCCTGTGCGTGGCGGAATGGTGCCATGGGGGGAGGGGGCCAGCAGGGGGCTGCCCGCCTTTGTGGGATGTTGTCTGTTTAGGTGCTCGGGCCACGTCCCAAACTGGAGGACTCCTGTCTGGTGGCCTATGGCTCCCAGAGTGTTGTTGGGCTGGTTGAGGGCTGTAGGGGCTGAGCTGGGCTCTGGTGGGTATCCCTGCCTGTAGTCCTTTCGGGGACTGTACCCCCAGGGTGAAATGCAATGTGTCCTTCCTACCTTGGTCCCTCTAGGTTCCAACTAACCGGTGAACAGGTGCCTGCCCAATGATTTGAGTGCTCTGGGGATTCTCCCCTGCTTGGTGCCGGGTGCTCTTGCTGCTGGGGGCTGGTGTGGGCCCTGGGCTGCCAGGGGGAATGGTTCTTGGGCTTGGCCTGCATGGCTGGGGGTGGTGGTGTGGAGGTTGGAGGGGGCTTCCCTGTAAGAAAGATAGCATTTTTTTCCCTGTCTACACAACAATGGGACCGGGACGTTTTCAAACCATTTCACTCTGGAACCCGTTTTGAAATTGTGCCAAAAATGTGCACCATTGTCATGTAAAGTGGTAGAAACGCTGTGTTCTTGTTTCTCTGCCTAATTTTCTGACAAAAATTGGATTCTGCTTGGACCTGACTTAGAACTTGTTCTTGTGAAAGAGTGAATTTGCACAGCCTGCCTACTGGTCAAGTTAAACTAATAAATCTGATTTAAATGTTTTGGTCAGCATAATATTTTCTTAATCCATATATGGAAACCTGGGCTGGATGCTGATAAATAATTCAGAAGATAAAACCCATTTTTTATATTCAAAATGGGTAAAAATAGAAACTAATATATGAGGCTGGAGGCTAGAACAGTAAAATCACTTCCGTAAATAAGCCCGACTGAATTCTCCTTCATTGGAGCTATGTCCTTGAATGAAACCTCCAGACGAAGCACTCTGCACCTAATTTTATTAAACGGTGGGTTTTACCACCAGTGGCAAAACCCACTGGTGGCAGTGGATCAAAAGTGAGGCAGCTGAACTCCATGATCTCCTGTTTCTGTAGTTGGGGGGGGGGGGCATTTTGGGGAGTATATCAACCCTACAGCAGGTTACTGTGCTACTGCCTCTAAGTAAACCTCGAGTCCCTAATTCCTCTGTTTTAGACCTGTTTTGTTGTACATTTCCTGCTCAGCTGTGCTGCAAAATAAAAGTAAAAATAAGGGTGAGACGAAGCAAATATTTCTTTCATGCAGTTATGGGTTATTAGACAGAAAGACTCGCATTAAGCCTAGTCTCTTTATCGGGGCAAAGATAAACTCAAAAAGCATTAGGGTCGAGCTCACTGATGTATAGTTATGATCAGTACATTCGTTATGCTAATGGCTGTTTGTGTTTTCTATGTATGCTGCAGCCTAATGATAGTGAGTGTGTGTGTTTGTGTAAAATCCACACACGGCATCTTGGAGGTGCAGACGGTTTTATGTAAGACGAGCTGACAAACATGAGAGTAAACATCACCTCAAAGCTTTTGATTGACTTTTCAAGTGTTTGAAACTTGACGGTCCCAACCACAGCATTTCCAGACTAATGGCCTATTACGCACATCACACACAGTGAAAATTTAGTGTAATAATCATCTGATTAATTATTGAAGATCAAAGGAATGCAAGCAAAAAGAGGCTGTTTAGTGTTTTACCTTAGGCAGCCCTCGGTGACCACAGCATGTGATCTAAAACGACACGGCTTACGGAATCCCATCTACCTCGCCTTTAGCATTAAGCGCCGCAAGCTATTGATGTTTGCAGCATTGCACTCTGCACTGCCTGGTGATATTACTCTCAGATAAGTGCCTGCCCACTTCAACCCGTGAGATCTTTTGTGCAAATAGGAGAGGCCCCACTTTGACAGGCAGTGCCTTAAAAGGTGGAAATTGTTGGATCTCTCTTATTTCTTTGGTTGCCACCTTCACCTGGCTTTGATTGCTGATGACGAGATAGGGCAAAGTTAAAACTATGCATAAGGACAGGCAGGTATCTGACCCTCAAGTCAGATTAATAACCACAATGCCCAAATAAACAGCTGCTACATGTCTTTTATCTATTGTGGGATAATCTCTGCCTTTGAGAGTTTTATCTCTGGCCACAATTTGACTGCCATGCCTCTCCGCCTCCCTGAGATTTGTTTTCAGGCTGTCAAGCCCTATTTCAAATCACAGATAATCTAACGAAGCCTCTGCTGAGCCTCAGTATTAAATTGGTGTGGCCTGACCTCAGAAAGATACTGCAGCTGTGTTTTTTTTCAGCACTTAATTAAAGTGATGAGATGTATTTCCAGAGTGTATGCTTGAAGAGTTCTTTATAGGTATGAGAAAGTGGAATACTGTAAGTCTACATTTTAGTTTCAGCACATGTGATTGCATTTAAGAGCCTGCAGTAGTGTTCTGTTTAACTTGTCACCTACCCTTATTACTGCCACATTAAACACACAAACAAGATGTGAACGGCAGAACTGATCAACAACCCTCCCATTAGAATAAAATTGTTTTGCAAGACTCATTGTGGTGTTTTGTAAAACACAGAAATTTCAACTTTCCTTACTTCTAATATCCCTGCCGACATTAACATATGAGTAAAAACTCACTATATGAGTAAAAAGAGCCCCATATGATGTTATCCCCAGGTTATGTCGTTTATCTACAAGTTGATGGAGGGGAACTTTGGGTAAAAAGGGGAAACATATGGGCACTAAAAGTGTGCTGCTCCATTTGTATTGATTCTAATACTTTAAAAATGATTTGAAAATAGATTTTTTTTTAATAAAACCAATGCAGCTACTGCACATAAATCCCTAGATATTTTGCTTAGTGTGAACAGATTTTATTATTCTTTTGGATGGTCAGCAACATCTACATATGGGTTTTTTTTTAGTAAGAATAGGGACAAAGAAAAAATGGCTCCAACTTCCTTTTAGTCATTCCAATTATAATTATTATTTGAAAATTGATGATGGATTAGTAGAAGATGAACCGACCTAGTAATTTCAGAACCACAGACCCATGCCTTTGTGCCTTTCTGCCTCCCTGAGATTTGTTTTTCAGGCTATTAAGCCCCCATTTCAAGTCATCGCCAATCTAACGAAGCCTTCACTGAGCCTCACTATTAAACTGTAGGGACCTGACCTCAAAGGTGTTTAGAAAGATATTTGAGCAGTGTTTTTTAACCTCTTATAGTGACAAGAGTATTTGTTCTTACATGTATGACCAAGTAATTATTGTCACTTTACATTTCAGTGTCTGAGCATTCAAAGAAGTTTTGGAGCCTGCATTAGGGTGATATGTTTAACTTGCCATCTATACTTATTACAGTCACATCTAACACATAAAAACATATGAATGGTAGAACTTAACATGTTTGTCAATAAAACGGAATCTGCTGCAAGAATCATGTTTTTATTTGATAAAACTATTATATTTCTGTAGTTTTAAAGGGTGTCAATGCAGCTACTGCCCATAAATCCAACATCCGAGTAAAAATGTACATATGCGGCCAAACTTGGAAAGAAATATTATAAAAAAATGTGCCACTAAGGCATTGTCCATGGGTTATATATGTGTGTCTGTACAGGTTTGACGCAGGGCAAACCAGCGTAAAACGGTAAACCCATGTTAGCCCTTATAAACTGATTTGTAAATGCCTATTTAAGATCCAGAATAAATATATAGGGTGGCACAGACTTCCAATTTTTACAAGTCATTGCAACTTCTCTGCAAATCTGACCAATGACCAGTGCAATACGGCTAAATATTGACCAATCCCCTTAGCCTCCTTCTTATTTCATTTCCCATTTCCATTGTTTCATGTCTTGCCAAATTGCAGGCAAGTCAGTTTCCTGAAGTCTTACACAAAAGTGGTGGAAAGCTTTTTCCGCACAACACAGCTGAAAAGCCTGGGCCACAGAGACGGCTAGTTACCATGGCGGAGGCTGTAGCATCCATGTTGGTTGCAAGCCCGAAAGAAACAAGGTGAGTTTTATAAGTCTGATTTCTGTATTTGGACAATGTTATAAATGTAAAAAGTCAGAAAAATTTACTCATCTGTATCTTAAGCTCTGTGCTGTCAGCGGTTTGGCAATTGTGTGGAAAAAAAATTTAATAAACGAATTAAAATCGAAATTATATTAAAACAGTATTGCTAAATAAACTGCACAATATGATCCCATATTTCTATAAGGGCAACAGTGCCTTGAATAAATCTGAATTCTTGCTTTGTAAAGTATTTAATATATACAAGTATACATCTACATTCTACCTGCACTGCAGTCAGTATTCCTCTCTCTCAAAGTGACCACCCTGCCATGTGAAGATTCCTGATGGAAAACGTTATCAATGGGGGAGCTATGCCAGACACAAACGACAATCTCAAAGCTTTGGTCTTGTCCCACAACCAGCGTGTAACTACTGGGAGGATGGTGGGGAAGATTTGGCGGAAGACCTTGAAACTATTTAAGCAGCTCCAGGACTGGCTGTTCTGTTTAGTGGTTTAAGTTCATAAGGAGTTTTGTTACATGTAAATAATTGTCATTAAATTTAGATGCAATTTATATAAAAAAAATGATTTGAAGAGAGAGCTGAGCCGAAAAGCGAAGCTCTCGATTTACCGGTCGGTCTACGTTCCTACCCTCACCTATGGCCATGAACTTTGGGTCATGACCGAAAGAACGAGATCCCGGATACAAGCGGCTGAAATGAGCTTCCTCCGTAGGGTGGCCGGGCACTCCCTTAGAGATAGGGTGAGTAACTCGGCCATTCGGGAGGGGCTCGGAGTAGAGCCGCTGCTCCTCCACATCGAGAGAAGCCGGTTGAGGTGGCTCGGGCATCTACACCGGATGCCTCCTGGACGCCTTCCTCGGGAGGTGTTCCAGGCACGTCCCACCGGGAGGAGGCCCAGGGGACGGCCCAGGACACGCTGAAGGGACTATGCCTCTCGGCTAACCTGGGAACGCCTTGGGCTCCCCCCGGAGGAGCTGGAGGAGGTGTCTGGGGAGAGGGACGTCTGGGTGTCTCTGCTGAGTCTGCTGCCCCCGCGACCCGGTTCCGGATAAGCGGAAGACGACGAGTACGAAAATGATTGGCACTTTAATTTGTGGCAAAAACAATTTTCAGTGTATTAGGATTTGCCCATGCTGCTATAATGTTTGTTAACTTGAATAACTAATACAGAATTCTTCTTTTGCACTTTGAGAAAGGTGCTATTTTATTAAGGTACTTGAAAATGTTATTTACACTCTAAATATAAACATGTTAAAATCCTGTCTTTTTTGTGGAATATTTACATGCAACAATTTCTACTTTTTTGTAAGACCATAATATGGTAAAAATAAAGCTTATAAGAAAAGTCCAACTTTGCAGCTTTTTGAAAGGAGCAGCAAAATCTGTGATTTTAGGCCGCAAATCACAAGAAAGCATCGCAACATCTTGGAAAGAGTCTAAAATGCTAGTTTTTGTTTGATTGGCTGATTAAGAAACAGTCACCTGGGAAAATGACACATGTAGCTTTTTATGAGTTTAAATTGTTTTATTAAAGAGATGACAGTGTAAAGAGACCCTTACGTGGTTTAAAGAACATTGTGGATTTATATTGGCAGTATTACAGTATATGTGTGGATTCTTCACTCTGGGGTGACTCGACAGAAAACTGCAAGTCCTGCAGTGGACGTGAAAGTAGACAGTGCTTGCAAATTGAGATTAATCTATGAAAATTGCTGAATATTTTCACAAAGGGTCAGGATCTAGTGTCTGTGTGACATTAACACACACTGAGCTGAACATTTTTTGGTTAAATCTGAAATAAAAATTCATAACTTAAGCTGTGATCATGTAAAAGCAGTAACGGGACTCAAAATGCGCTCAAAAATATATTTTGGTAAAATTGAACTTCTCCTGGAGAACGTTGTTTTTTTTTTTTGTTTTTTCAAGAAATTCCTTAAAAACCACCTGGTATATCGCCACCAAAACCACACAATTACCAATCAAGCCACAGGTTGGTACACTAAAAATAGTGACCAACAGAATAGTAGTGAGGGTGCTTTGATGCATTTGCATTTGAAATTTTAATTAATTCATATTGTTTATTGATGAATGTTTAGTAATTCTGAGAGCTACTCCGGACTCCGCGTCACAGAGGACCCGTGAGGATTTGTAATCAAGCATCACAGTTCAACATTATTAGCCTCAAGCAGTGTTGGCACAATGATTCAGCCAGGTAATATTAAAAGGTGGTCTCTCTCAGCCTCTCGGGTGACATAAATGCCTTAATCAAACTGTTATCGCACCAGAGGCCACGAGGAGAGAGAATTATGAGCTAGCAGTATCCCGGATTAAGAATGACTCTTTTCTGTAATGACTCAGTCTCCTTGGGTCAGTGGTACGTGATGGCACAGCATACAAAAGGATTGTAAAAGAGAAAAGAAATATTTGAGGATGCTACACAAGGGTGTCATGACTCACTCTGATGGGGAGAGAATGGAACAGATTTGTTCCTAGTGCCGAGAGGAGGAGTAAATAGGACAGGAATCTGTGTCTGCCTGCTTATGAATGCAGTACTTTTTTTTTCAGGAATCCTGTCTGTCAGATTTATTCCTTTTTTCCTTTAGGTGTAATAAAGTTTGAAACTTGAACATTTATACTTGAATTTTTAACTTGATTTTGAACTTTATTTTTTATAAATCTCACAGATTATCAAAATCAGTCATATGTGAATACTTGACTTCCCAGGAAGCAGGAATCACGAGAAATCAACATTCCAAATTCCAGTTAATAAAAAAGTTGATGTGACTTGATAATTATATGGCTACACAGAATCATGAAGGAGACATGTCTTGCTTTTCTCAGGTGGTCCTTTATTTAAAACGCTCCAACCGAACCACCATACAACCAAAGGTTCCTACTCTCATAGTCCCTAATACTACAGTTACCTGAGGTTGTTTCCACATTTAGTAATCAACATGCAAACTCAAGCACAAGTATTGGCCATGTATCTCAAAATAGTCTGCAACATTGTTAGATTTTGTATTGTTTATTTGAATGATCAACATAATGCGGAACCTTTTGAAATAGTTCATAATTAACCCTAAATGTAATGGTGTCAACAATTGATTGTGTATAAGTGTGATTACAAATGAGTTTACTTTGACTAAATCTATGGTCTTACAAAGCCATTTGAATTGACTAGCAAAGAGTCCTGGAGCCTATTGTTCACATCCAATGTGTGTGTGCTTGGCAACATGAGCATTTTATTTTTAATGGGCTTATTATGCTTTCATTCTTGGATTCAGTGATTTCATACAGCAAGGACTATTCAGAACATTGAATATTAACAAATCTTTGGTGTGTATGGCAACAGAAGTGGCCTTAAGAGTCTTTTCGGTTTCCTCTTCATTCTCTGCAAGTTCCATTGAAATATTGACTAAATGAAGCCTAATACTGACAGATGCCATGAAAGGCTTATGAATAACTTCACATTCTGCTCTTCATCTCCTCCTACTTTTTTTCATTTCCAGTTAGCAACTAAACTAATAAAAGGTGTGTGTTGAAGCAGGAGCAGATTACTGTGACTTTCTCAAAAGAGGGTCAATTGTTCCCTGGAAATACAAACTGTCCTTTTCATAATTCTGTGTGGTGATGTGCATGCAAAACTAGAGCACACACCCAAACACACACACACACACACACACACACACACACACACACACACACACACACACACACACACAGTTTTTTTCCAGACCTATCTCTTAGTGAGTGTAAAATTAAAAATAAAGTATGTTTGACAGTGACAGAAAAGTTGTGCTCAAAACAGTGACACAATGCATTATAATTCATTGCTTAAAAAAGTATTTTCATAGCCTAAAAAGGTGTACTTCACAACAAAAATCCAGGTAACTTCATAACTGCTTAGCCATATTAGCAAGTGCAACCGCAAAGTGAAAAACAACTGCAATTGCTCTACCTCTCATCAGCAGACCAGTACAAAACAAGGCACAGATGCTCTTTAGGTCATTGTCTTAATGTGTAAGCAGTGGTTACCTCCAAAAAACAAAAGCATGCAGCCACTATCGTTTTGCATTGAAAATGCCTCACATGTAAGAAATTTCTACTAAGAATATTGCAGTTCAAAGAAACTTTATTGGCTCATTAAGAACTTCAAGAAAAGAGGCTTAGCTATAGTGAAAATGCATCCTTGGACTAACTTCTATTGAATCATTGCAATGCTTGCTCAACATTGGCAGACGTCTGTACAATGACTTTGTGACAAGAAGTACAGTTAAAAAAACTTCTGGAAAAAAAAAAGAAAATAAACTGAAATCCTGCGGGGAAATACAAGGATAGACTGCAGGACACTGGTGCAAAGTTGTTCTTTTTCTTCTGATGCAGGAGTCGGAGGTCATGGCTGTTAACATAAAAAGGGTAGACTCAGGGGTCAGTCTATGTCTCAAGTTAACGAATTTAAGTAGCATGGATTTATCCCCAATTTAAACAGTTCGTTTTCACTCAGCGGTACAAACTCCACATTGATTACCCACCTATTATGGTCAATGAGAGCATTTACGCTGCAGGGCATCGCAGGGCGGCAGCGTGCCCATAGCCACCCGGCAAAATTCAACCCTATTCTAAATTTGCAAGATGCAGGAACCACGTTGGAGTCAATCGGCACAGATCACACTGCACCAACAGGAAACTGAACGAGCACCACATTTTCAAAATAATGCACCAAAGACGGACTTGATTTTCTTAAAAGATTTGATATGTCAATAAAAATTAGTACATTGATATTTATGTCCATATTAGCAATAATATAGATTAGATCAACTAATGGGCTATACACATTAACTTAGGTAATCAAAACCTAAAGATTAAACATTAAATGCACCAAAATAAGCAAAAAAATAGCTTTTCTCTACTCTGTGTACTCACCCACTGTATAACAAAAACGACAGAAAAACAGCTATTGAAGCAGTTTTAACTGTTTCAGCTTCCATATAATAAGTTGTTTTGGTCTGATTTCTGCATTTATCACTGATTTTTATTATGCAATCTGCGCATGCTTCTCGAAACACCTCTGAGCTGCGGATCAGAGTGGGTGAGGGTGCTTCCAATGTAAATCAGGACTAGAACGAAATGCAGCAAAGGGTGGAGCGGATACGGACGCTGTGTAAATCCGGTGTTACTTTATCCCACACCTATAAGATATGATCATTAACCTACAAGATTCCAGAAACAAGCAGCTGAAATGAGCTTCCTCTTTGGAGGTTTTTAGAGCATGTATCATCAGGAGGAGACCTGGCGGCAGCCAAACAACTCCCTGGAGGAACTATCTATCATTTCTGACTTGGAAAATTTCTGGGATTCTTTAAATTAAAGGGGAGAGGATGCTTTTATGAGGGATGTCTGGGTTTGTTTGTTGGACCCATTACCTCTATGGCTCAATCTCGAATAAGTTGAAGACAATTAATGACAAAAAAGAAAAAAACTGCTATGACTCAAGAGTTGGATCAAAAATTCTTTCAAGAACGACTTCTTCTAACAATCCAGGTCAAATTTGGTGGTGTTTGGATTTTCCAGCAAGGTGCTGAAAAGTGAGAATGATTTGGTTATAAGTTCAAAATATTAAAGTTTTGGACCCCAAAAGAGCCTTTGGTAATTTTCAAAAAGCAGCTGGATAAACAGAAGCCAAGAAGCTCTGATCAACTTAACAGCACTAATGAAACATGAATGTGTCACCATCCGTCAGGAGGTAGTTTCAAGGTTGATATCCAGTGTGACCGAGAGAATTACAGAAGTTATAAGAACTGTTAACACTATTAACACTACATCTCCTTCTTAATTTGATGCATTTGATGCCATTAAAAGCATTTGTAAAACATGCATTGTCAATTGTTTTCCAGTATAAAAGACTTTTATTATAACTATGGTATTCTCCTTCCTCAATCGTAACATGTTTTGACATGATTGTGATGTTATTGATACAGATTGTGTGTTGAACTTTACCACAATCATCCTTTCAACCCTTTTCTATACCTGCTTCTTCTGTTCAGGAAGAGCAGGTGCCCATCTCCAGCAGTCTACAGGCGAGAGGAGGGGTACACCATGGACAGGGCACCAGTTCATCACAGGGCAACACAGAGACACAAAAAAACAATGAATGAAGCACACACCCATTCACACCCAAGTGCAATTTAGAGAGACCAAGTTTTTGGACTGTAGGAGGAAGCCCGAGTACCCGGAGAGAACCTATGCATGCACAGGAAGAACATGCAAACACCATGCAGAAAGACCAGGAGTCAAACCCAGAACCTTCTTGCTACAAGACAACAGTGCCACCAACTGCGCCACTGTGCAGCCATTTACCACAATCATTTCAACAACATTTAATTTTGATTGTGAGCATTAATTAAATCTCCATACTGCTGTTGAAGAATAAATCTGACAACACGTAAATAATAAAGGGAATGGCTATCTTGTGCCACCAAACCAGCTCTAACCCTTCTTCGAATGGCCACAGAACAATTGTGGGAGTATTTTTAGCCCACCATGTGAATGCCGGCATTGGATGGGGCCTCTGTTAGATGCATTTTATGCCGTATCCTGCAGACGCGCGATCGGATTGAAATCTGGGGAGTTTGGAAGCTGGGTCAACGCCTCAGGCTCTTTGTTGTGTTGCACTAGTCGTTCCTAAGCAGTGTTTGTAGTGTGGTGGGGCGCATTGTTGTGCTGGAGGAGGCTGCAGCTGTTGGAAGAGTATACTGTCACAACAGGTGTGTGTGTGTGTGTGTGTGTTGGTTTATATCAATTTTCAGGTGGGTGGAACATGTCAGAGTTCCATCCAGATATATTCTTCATTCCATGCAAATAATGGTGTTATTAAAAGGTCCTCAGTATCATTCTCCTGTTGCCTGATTTATTAAATGTATGATGTCAATCTTGATCTGTTTTAAAATGATCATACTGTAGTTTTCTAGAAACTACAGTATGATAAAATGCTGGAAAGATGAAGAATCAGGATAAAGTGGCCAATATCCAAACCATCTGAGTGAATCTGCTGTTTAATGGCAAAAGATCCATCTTACATTGACTTATTTTGAGCACGAGATGAAAAGAAACTATTAGGTTTTGATGAGCAGCTACTGCGAGGCATCATCTGCCTAATGTGGCAACTCTATGCTACATCCTTTTTCCAGCTGCTTCAACCATCAAATCATGATTTCCCCAGAGCCACAGCTAATTATGTAATTCATGTTCATATAAGATAGCACATCATCCATGCATTTCTTGAATGAGTATCATGTATCAGTTTTGTCTTTTTTAATTCTTTTGTATGTAGTTATCATGCACACCATGCAGAGATGTGATCAGCGATGAGCCAAAACATCTGCAGAATGTTTTATTCATATTTTTTTTAGATAGCAAAAGGATCTCCCCAGGAAGAAACCAAACAAATACTTAGCCTAATTTTTTGATCTGCACATAGATGTAAATATACTGCTTTTGTATTTCTTTAGTAGTTTAACGTTAACAGTTCATACTTGGCTATCAAGAACCTATGTAAAATCCTGTTTCTTGAACAAACAAGCAAACGACATTGACAATATTAAATCCAGAGGATATTGAATAATTACTTATGCCATTGCTTGCATCCCTACCATTAAAAACAAGGAAAACAAACACTCTAAGATTATAACATATATTATATTGACAGATTTTCCTGTTTTCTCAAGATTTTTATGATATCTTAATAGACTTTCACATTATCTCAGGATTTTCTCACTACCTCCATAGACTTTCTTATCTGGAGAGACTTACCTTTTATCTTGAGATTTTCCTGGGTTTTTGCGTTTTTTTTCTCATATGTTCTTGTTTTGTCAAGACTTTCTCATTTTGAAACTTTCCTGATATTTGGAGAGGCATTCCTGATATTTCAAGAGATTTTAAAATTAAGTGATTTCCTTCACCATCTTAAAATACTTTCCTGTTATCTGGAGAGATTGTTCATGTTATCCAACAAAGTTTTCCTTTTTTTTTTTGACAAGAGACTTTACCAATATCTCACAAGATTTTCTGAAGAAATCACATCAAACATATTTTTCAGCGGCAACGGCAGTTTATGGCTTCCGTAAAAAACAGCTGACTTTATATTGTACACATTTGGCTAGCATATACAGCTGACTGAACGCTTGGAGCGAGAACATGAGGAATGAGTGTGCTACTACTTAACAGAATTTGAAGCTACAGTTGCAACAGAAACCATCATTTTGTGGGCTTGAATTTGTGACTTTTTGAAATTGCCTGTTCAGGGTATGACTGAAAAACATCATGAAGAACACCGTAACAGAATGTTGAGACCCTCTAGAAACTTTGAATGTAAGCATTAGTTATTTTAATTACTGTCTTCTTGCAGTAGATTTGTGCCTTGGTGTATCCTAGAGTATCTTGTGCTGTTAAAGTCATTATGGGTTTTTTTTTCGAGGCAAACCTTAGTTAAATCATTTTTGGCTTACATTTTGAGCCACAACATTAGAAGTTTAATAATAAGAAACAAATTTGTTTTTGTATACAGGTGAATCATATCAGCAGTGACTCTTGTATGAACTCTAAAAATACTGTTGCACAACAGCATTTGTCACAGAAAATTATTGTACCAAAAACTTTCCCATTTTAAGTTAAGATACTCACCAACACATAACTGGAGTGATTTATGGCTCTCTATTAGAGAGATAGATCTGTCAGTCCAGTGGATTGTGTAGACAATAAGAAATGGGGTGAGTGGAGGCCTTGCTTGCAGAAGGGTGACTGAGCGCATTGTTGTTTATCTTCAACACAATGAAGTCAACAGACCCTTGCTCATCAGGAAAACTCAGCCAGCTAGGTCACGACTGACAAATACTGCGCCCCAAGGGTACACAGCTGCTGTGTTAAGTTTTTCTTTGTTTTACTCAGAGCTCAGCTCAGGTGAAGAACCTTGAAAGAGTGTGAGGAAGTTCATTAACATGATGAGGCTTCCACTTTAATTCTACTTAGGCTGCTAACAGTAAAAGCATTAACATGCAGGCGCTTGCCTGGGTGAGTTTACACTGTTTGCACATGGCGTGCCAGTGGTTTAACACTAACCTAAGCAGCATATATCATGATAATGGTATATAATTATCCTGCTGCATCTGTCTAATGTATGCAGTAATGCTTGTAATATGCTTTGCTACAGTATTTCTACCCTTTAAACTTTTCCAAATGTTGCCCCATCACATGCACAAACTTGTGATGGATGAAAACAAAGTAGTGCATTACATTGAAGAGGAAGTAAAATGATGCACGGATTGCCAATTTCTTTACAAGTAAAACTGTAAAATGCCATGTCACTGTATTCACCCCCTGTAATAACCCTAAATAAACTCCAATCTGACCAGTAGCATTCAAAAGCCACTTTATTTTGTAAAAAGAGTCCACCTGTGTGTAATTAAATCTCAGCATGAATGCAGCTGTTCTGTAAAGTCCTTCGAGGTTTGTTGGAGAACATTAGTAAACAAACAGCATCTTGGAGACCAAGGAACACAGCAGATAGGTCAGGGAGAGGGTTAAAGCTGGGTTAGATTATTAAACAATAACCCAATGTTTTGAACATCTTACAGAGCTCTGTTCAGTTTGAAAACAGAGTATGACACGACTGCAGACAAGATAAGCAGCCAAGGGGGCCCATCAAAACTTTGAGGTGCTCTGGAGAACAACAGCACAGGTGGGAGGGTCTGTCTGCAGGTCAACTATTAGTCATACACGCCACAAATCAGAGGTCTCATTTATAAAACATTGTGTAGAATCTATACTGAAAGTGTACGTATGCCCAAAAGCTGAAAATGGTGCACGGCAAACAAATTCCAGACTTGTAAAACGATGCACCCACACACCACTTAGAGATTTCCCCTTTATAAATCACAGCTGCACATCGTTTGTGTACAAGGTTCTGCTTCTTGTTCTGCCCTCCACATGCCCGCATTCAACAATAAATGGTCAATGCAAAGACCCTCATGAATGTCAACATGTATTTAAATGAGCCAGCTGATATGTTATTTCATGGTTAACAATGGCAACCACGGAGAAAAGAGCAAAGAAATGCAATTTCACCAAGGCAGAAATCAAGGCGTTTGTGAGTGAGGCGGAGAGTCAAAAACATATCATGTATGGTGGCCACAGTATAGGGAAATCTGATGTATGGACTGGTTGAATTAACAATGCCATCCAGGACAGCAGGTATTATTGTGCTTAGTGCTGGCGGCCATATTCCATACCTAAGGATAATTTCACAGAGTTATATTGTTCCTAATAAACTGCTTCAGGCAGATAGTTAAATGATTGGTGATAATGTGATAATGTTAAGCCCATGCATGTTACCACCGTAAAACGTGGTGTTGACAGCACCATGCTGTGGTGATGCTTTTCCTCAAATCCCCAGCCAGGAATCGTCAATGTTATCATTACCTCTGACCATGTAAAGAAAAGCTTCCTCACAGCATGATCCTGCTACCACCTTGTTTTTTAGTCATAGGGATGGTAAATTCAAGGTCATGCTAAAGGTCTGCAGAATAAACTAGGACTGGAGTGGAGGTTCACCTTCCAGCAGATGACCACTGAAGATAAAGTCAAAGCTACAATGGAATGATTTAGGTCACAGCACATTCATGTGTTAGACTGGCCCAGTCAAAGTACACAACTGAGAATCTATGGCAAGACTTCGAAAACTCTCCATTTCGTCTGACTGAGCTTAGACTATTTAGCAAAGAAAAATGAGCAAAATGTCAAACTCTAGAAATGCAAAATTGATTGAGACGTACCTCAGAAAAGGGTGTTTTACAAAGTGTTTCCTGGGGGGGGGGGTTAATGGTTTATTAATAAAAAAAAAAATTAAAAACCCATATCCTTTTGGATCCACTTCTCAATTGGCCTGTGTTGGCCTGTCGAACAAAATCAAAATAATATACAATGAATTTTGTAATTGCAGTGTTACTAAATGGGAGAAAGTTCAGGCGGATGAATACTTTTCATCCCCCTGAATCGTTCCAGTACCATCTTTTTTGTGCAACTTGCAGCAAATCAAAGCCATATTTCTGTCCTCTATCATAGACACCTTCTTGTTAAGTACTTTTGATGTATATATCTTCTCGATGCCTGTAGAGACATCATTGGGATATTTCCTGGGGCCATCCAACATGAGACACTCTAACCCAGACAAACCAGCTGGGGTTGAAAAGCCTTGACTTGTAACCAGGTAGCAACCAGCGCCACCCGTAGCTCTCCTCTCCTGATCCACAGCCACTTTGAAGTAGCTTGTGCAACCTTGGTGTGTAACTTAATGGCCCTTTGCTCACAAGCGCACGCAATAACAAACATTTTCTCAACCTACATTGTTTTATTCCCTTATCAAGTGTTTTTATGTCCTTTATTGGCTAAATACAAACAAGATTTATATCATTTCTTTTTACTACAAATGCATTAAATAAGTAGCTAAAAGAGTCCTTATAATGGTTTATGTGAACTGGCTACAAAGGACAACTCTGCCTTCATTATTTATCTTACAATGTTGCAACTCATGTATTCCTTTGATTTTCATTTTTCATGAATGAACTTCATCTTTCCTTCTGTATTTAAGGACAACAGTTAAATAAGGATCTTGGAACCTGCTCTTTTTAATTTAGGTCAAAATGGAGAAGCAGTCAGCTCTCTGTGGTGTCCGTTTACAAGTAAACACATCACATTAACGATGTAAATATACATTCCTCTTGTATTCCTGTAGTTTACATCCTCTCTCCTTTGCACCACGTCCTTTGCACCACGTCCTATTTATCACGAGAGTAGCACACTGAAGGAAGCCCGATCAAGCTGACCTTGAGGAAGTCTCGTTCATATGAAGCCTCACCTGCAGGCCAAGATCTAGAGTCTGTCAGGATGATTTCTTATTCTATTTAATGGAAAAAGTGCAAAGTTTTATCACTTCACAGGTTCATGGTTTGTCTAAGGCATAACTGATTTGAAATGGTAGGCCATTAAGTCAAAATGCCCTGTACAGAAAAAAAAGATGTCCTTAAGAGTCACTGTGATTTAAGTGCGTTGGAGGTGAATGGGCAATCTTATGTTAGACCGGCACTCTTGAGTACTGCAAACTAAGAAACAGACAACAATGTACCGCTATCTCCTCTGTGACATTTTCCACAAAGGCATTTGTCTGAAGATAAGCAGGAATGAATAAAGTGCAAAGTGCTTCTTTGTCCTTATGCTTTCATCCAAGACCACACTTCAGAGATTTTAGAGTTTTTTTACATCAAAGGTTTTCTGCTGGACTTGCTGGATAAAATTAAATGCAAGGCTTTAGATTTTATTGCTCTTGGATAATGGCAAATGGCTTCCTACCTTTTTAAAAATGTATGTATGTATATGTTTTGTTGCTTTTATGCATTTGGAGACTAGAAATCCTGTAGTAATAACAATTCAATATGCACAAAAGCTGCTGCTAAATTTATTACAAACTATCCGCTGCCCATATCAAAAGGAGCAGTTCACAAAAAATATTTGTTTTTACCTTCCCACAAAAGTCAGCAGTCACATCAGGGAAGGACACGCCCATTTTTCAGTAACCAGCTGGAAAAACCATTTGGGTTTGCGAAATTTTATGCTAAAGGAGCAGGGTAACTATTGTTAGCAGTTGAAACGAAATATTTCTCTGCATGCTTTAATTGAACGCAAAAACAGTTAGAATTAAGCTATTTTAATACAAAATATTTAACAGTGCTATGTCTGTGACGGTCATAAGATACACAATGTCAAACTTTGAAATGGAAAACAAAGTGATTTATTACTAAAGGCAATCAAATTCAGAGGTTGCTTAAAATATGTGGGTGACGCTCAATTTAATGTGTTTGACTTGAAACTTGAAACGGATTTTCGCCTTCATCTGTATTGGATTTGGAAGTGGAGGTTAGTGATAAGCATCAGACTAAATTTATTACAAACTATCCGCTGCCCATATCAAAAGGAGCAGTGCACAAAAATTATTTTAGTTTGTGAGAAACCTCAGACTTTCTTATTTGATATTATTGGGGGTTGTCTGGTATTATTACTTTCTCAAAAGTACAAATGCAAATGCAGCGAAAGGCTCATAATGTTACCACTGTCACAAAGTGGAACCTCTATCATAAAAACAGTGGGTGGCATTACTTGCAGTTAAGCTTTAATGTATACTCATACCGTAACGACAGTATAAAGGAGCAGACTAATAATTTTTGTCCAACTGAGTTTTGCATTTTGCTCCAGTATCAGCCAGCAACTGCTGTTCTAGCATCTAATTTCTGTAAGTAAAACAGAAGCCTAATAATCTGCCATGATATCAAGACAATGCGATACATTAGGATCAACCTCCTATTGTGCATACTTGTGCACACAGACTAGAGATTACATCTAAAATATTACAAATCACATGCAGAACTGTTTATGTACACACTCTTTATGCTCTCTCAGTTTTAGGAACACCTTCAGCATATTTAGCATATTTTTTTCTTTATCTCAATAAATCCTGATTTTGGTATTCCCAAACGTATCTAAGGCTGATTATACAGGGATGATGTGTATTATACTGTGATGGAATTGGTGAACAGATGGGACATACACTTAAAACATTCATGCAGCTCAACATTAAACGTAGCTTATATGCTGGAGCGGGTATACTGCTCAAGCGTATTAAAGAAAAAGGTAAATGCGAGGCTTTACTGAAAGTTTGTCTGCAGCATGAGGAAACTCACTTAAGGATCTCCATATATGTTATTGAAATGATGGTCAGTGATGGATAGAAGAATCATTTCAAGAAGAAAACAATTATTTACAAATGCTTTCTAAAATCGTTAATTGGTGCTTGAGTAGGTTTTAAAAATATACCAGCTTTTCATTCTTAAGATGATTTAGATCTCACAGTATACTTTTAGAAACAATAAGATGGGACCATATGGCCATATGTTGAACTCTAACTTACTAAGTAATCAGCAGTGCATTATAAATCCCAGGTCATCTCAAACAAATGTAAATGTTTCATCAAGATGAAAAAAAAAATTAAATGCCTTGTATATGACAAATAAATCTAGAATCAAATTTAAATATACCGAATCTAACACGCTGATTGTTTGTCTAATATCACCATAAATGAGTGCACTCTTTGAAAGACTAGATTTAATGTCAGATGACCTGATGATAAAAGTCATCAACAGGAGCTTTATTATCAAGCTCCATGAATAAGACGCCAGCTCTTATTATCATTACTGATGGATTAACTGATGGACTGCTGCCACACAAACTTATTAAGGTTCTGAGGAGCCAGGCTTAAATGAAAAATGTATTGACCCAGCAAGACTATTGTGAAAAAAACACCACACATTAATGGCCTCTGAGTTATCTGCAAAATTTAATCAGTTCACCAAAATGGGAGTATTCCATATTTGTTTTTGCCTTGCACTTTCCTGCAGAAAGGCTTGGCCCCAGTAATGAAAGGCCCCTTGGCAACCTCTCTAGAAATCATTACAATCTCACTTTACCTCTAGGGTCACTAAACTAATAGTCATTCACCTGTGTGACAGGAAATCTTTCCCAAGTTGCCAATAGGAGGCCAGCGGGGTTGTGTTTAAGGTTATGAAGTTGAGTCCAGTCACAGATGGCTGTTTATTGTTCTGATGAGTCCCAAGAACATCACTGACAGATCAGAAACAATGCATCACAAATGCATGGTTATACACATAGATTTCTAATTGTGTGTCTGTTTAAAATTGGCCAGCAATGACAAGCGGTTACTCAGTCTTCAACGGAAAGGACTTAAATAAATAACTTGCTTGGCTTTTAGTGAGTTTTTACAACAGAGTTCCATTTCACCACTACCCCTGCTCTGTAGGTGTACTTGACTTTATTTTTAGTTGTTGTTAACCAGCACTTATTAAACAGATGTATTTTATTGTCACAGCAACAACTGATAGCTTGGAAGGACCATATGTGTGCAAACTCGTTGCCTTGAGGGCATAAATCTCCTAATTGAAAGTACCCGAGGACCACAAAAATATTTTTTATTAAAAATGCAAAAGTAAATTTTATTGGGGGGGGGGTACCTAAAATGAACTAAACATGCATTATTTAGTGCTATTAATAAAGTAGTCTGATGGCTGAAGAAATTGGATCCCTAAATCATATTGATAAAAAATAAAAAGGGTTTATACAGCTTCCTATTTTTTTTTTTTTTGATTGTTTCCCATAAAAGAAATCTTATGGCTAAGCAACAAGAACTGGAAATAGATCAGTTGTTATTCAAAACAGCTTGCTGTAAGTTTTTATCATTCTTGAACTGTGGTCAGAAGCCACAGAAAATGGCTAAAGGCGGCCATCTTAACAAGAAAAAATATTTCTGGCACTCATACTGACAATCTATGTCTTTCAGTCCAGATTCCGTGTCACATTGCCATAGGCTCTTATTGGAACACAGAAGGTGGGCTGGTATTGTGAGATCTTTGTCTCATAGCTGACCTCTTTCTTCACTGCAGAGAGGTCGAACTCCAGTCCTCAAGGGCCAGAGTCCTAAAACGTTTAGATATGCCTCTACTTCTACACACCTGAATTAAATAATTAGGTCAGCATACGGACTTAGTAGAAATTGACTGCATGCTGAGGAGGCAATTCAGCCATTTGATTCAGGTATGTACAACCTAAAATTGCAGGACACTGGCCCTCAAGGACTGGAGTCCCTGAAATCCCTAATGCAAGTCTTTTTTTATCCCCAGAAACATGTTGAAAACTATACTTTCTGTAGCGTATCAGTCTCGTCCAAAGTAAGCCTAAAGGATGATGTTAAAAGTCAGGTTGGTAAGCCTGTTTCATCAAACCCAAACACTTTTTTTACCACTTTTAGGTATCATTGAACATCTTTCTGGAGATCTTTTCCACTTTCTTTTTTCAATCCCCAATTTTAAGTTGCTTACATGGAAGATGACATTGCATGTCCTTTATCTATTTATTTGGGAGGTCATTGTTTGGTATTATGATTGCTCTTTCTACCTCAAAAAAGTATTTGTTGAAGGCTTGATAATTACTGTTATCAGTTGTATTTTGTTTTAAGGTTTGGACACCATGACTGATGTATTGTCACCAAGGAATATTCTAAACCCTACCTGCTCTGACTTTGTTTAAAAGTCTCGGGGGAGGAGGAAGTGAAGGTGTACGTTTAGAATGGTTTACGTCTTCGGTTTGTTGTGAATGCGTGGTGAATCTCTGAAAGGGACCGTAGAAATCCGCCAGGAACAGAAAGGCCCCAGGGTCATTGAGGTATTTTAAGACTTGCCTTGGAGTGTTTTAAACAGCATTTTTCTTCTATTCAAACAGAAGAGGTGACGATATACCGACCTCACCTTGAAGCTTTCTGGAAATATTCAACGGTTGTGGACTACAGTGATTTTAAGTGGGATTGTAAGAAAAAAAAGAAATAGGTGAAGGCTGATTAATAATGTTGTTTTTCTCTGGCCCTTCGACTGTGGACATTCTAAGATAAAAAACCCAGCAGTGCTCATGTGTGAGTAATAATCAGTGTTCAGACAGTGTGCAGTTTGAGCCTCTGAGGAGCCGCCTCACCTTTTATCTTACATGGAACACCATACCGAGCTCGCTGCTTTGTCTTTTTCTTAGGGGGAAACAGTTGTGTCTTCGATATAAAATGGTATCATCAGGTAACCGCATCCTTCCTACTTCTATTTTCACCACCCGCTTCAGATAACATGCAAACACCACAGGGAAAGTTCCATTCGTTTGTTTTACAGAAAGAAAGCCTCGAAATGAGAGGCCTGCACAAACTGTGAGCTTTTACCTCTGTGGGGGGCAGGTTTCTACCACAGAGAAGAAGAAATGAAGAAGGAAAAAAAAAACGACAGATGAACAAATCTATATAAATAATTGCTAAGTGGAGTGGAGAGGAGTTGCCCATCATTCAGACAAGGAGCGTGTGCAATATCTCCGGGAGATTGAGAGTCATCCATCACTGCAAGACTTTTATTTGAGATGTTTAGGACTGTTGCTGATGATTGTCTGGAGAGGCAGGGAGCGTCTGGTCTTTGGGGGGTCTGCAGGGGTCTCGACTGAGTGTGGCTCACAGTGGGGGAAAAATTGCTGCCTGGCACAGAACCCGTTTACACAGGCACAGTGCAGTTCTTTCATCTGAGACTGGCTGAGAGCACACAGACAGAACAAGCAAATCACTGTCTGATTAGCATTCAGATGCTTGAAAGTGTGGAAGCAAGTTTCTGACAGCTTATTACATCTTTTGGCGCTACAGTAATGCGTGCCGACAGATGCACGTTGGTGCATGCACACACACTCGGACACACCTCATTTAGAGCGGAATGATGTCAAAATGAGTCCGTTGAGTGGGGGGCGGAGATTGCCGAGTCTAAGGTAAAGAGAGTCTGGAGACTCCAAATAATCTCAAGTATTGATTCCATTTGAGCCCCTAGGCTCCTGATGGACATGCACTTAGAAATGTAGCGATAGGTGGCACATCTGTATGACTGATCACTGTAGTTCTGCTTTATGGTAAGGGCTGCAGACTATCTATAAATAACAGCTTTCTATAATCAAATGGAGCAGTAGATCCAAAGACATGACAGCTCGGTAGACATATGCTGTAATTTACCACAGAGCACTTAGTCTAGCCATTAAATTTACTTGGACAAAGTGCAGAGTTTATTTTCCTTTGCTTTTCAAGCAGCAGCTGATGTATGACAATCAACCGATGATGGCATTGGATGACATATTTCACTTTGGCGGCATGCAGTAGTTTTATACCCTAAAACAAACAACTAGAAATCAGTAGGGAGCTTATCAGTTATAATTAAATGTCGGTGAACAAATCATTTTTCGCTGCAAAACAACTGGGATTTGATTTAATCTGTGCAAATACACTGGCAGTGTGGTGCAGCCTGTAACAAGATAATCTGATGTAATGCTGTTCAGTGTTAGGCACTGTGATAGGATGCTGCCTCCTGTCCTTTGGCTGGATCGGCATCTATCAAGGGCAGCGCTCAACATGTGCAACCACAAGAGACAAGAGCCAGAATACAGACTGGCATTATTCACACATAGGTTATCTCAGGAGAATATCATGTTCCAATCATCATCTCGGTGAAGATATTGCCTTCATGTGCATCTGAGTCAGTTAGAGAGGCAGGCTTCTCTTAATAACTTCCAGTATATTGCATGTGTCTTGACTTATCCCCCTCTAATGCAGTTATAATACCTGAGTGGTCAGTGTCTGAATGTCTTGAATGCTCATTTTCTGCACAGTAGCCTCTGTGTACTCAAAGGGTCCGGCATCTCCTTTTCCCGTGACACGGCCTCCTTGGAGTATAATTTGATTATTCTAAAGCAGGTGTTTTCAGCTGAATGTTGATAAGAGAACTCAGCACCTCAGACGCTTGAGTAAGGGTGCATTAGATCTGCCTCAAGCAGTGGAGGGTAAAGGCTTATTCTTCATCTAATCTGTAAGTGAGGATGGGATTCACCGAAAAGCCGCATATGGCGCCTCTGTAGACTAGAAAAACATTGCAAATACCGAGAAAATGAAAGGACTGAAACTTCATTATTCCATACGCAAAATCAACCATGCCTATAGCCTAAAAAGCCCCAAAAGTGGATTAAGTTCATGTAAGTGCATGTGGCTGCCACTTGTTTGCAAAATGAGATGCATATCTAATGTAATTACAACTAGCAATGGGTTTGCAGAATTAATAGAAGATCTCCATTTTTGTGTCACTATATTTCCAGTGTCACTCATCTGAATCGACAGCTGCTACTGCGTAACAGGGGAAAGGTCACAACTGTGATCCTGTTTCCAAACATAACACTAGCCCTATCCCGTTTCTTTCACATTGTTCTCTCTTGCTATACCTCAAGAATTGTGTTACCCCTTTGCATTATTGCCCTAATACAATCCAAACAAAAAGAAACTTCTCAAGCAAAGTCCACCATCCACGTTGCCTAAAACCTCCCCAAATGGACGCCACTTGTTTGCAAGATGGCATGCATAACTAATGTAATTGTAAGTTGCGACGGGCTTAAAGAATCAATAGATCTCTTTACTTTATCGTCGACACTTGCTGTTGCATCAATGGAGAGAACTGATCTAATAGTGTAAGTAAACAAAAGGAAACTTCTCAGGCGAAATCAATTCTTTATTTTTCTGTTAATCTCTTTCCAATCTTGTTAATCCAAATGAGCAGCTGTTACTGAATAATGGGTTAGAGGTTACATCTGTGATCCTGTTGTTTCTAACCCTACCCCTAACCCTTGCCAGCCTTATTCAGATTCTCGCCTGCCAACAACCTAAGAGAGATTTTACAGTCTTGGAATACTGCTGTTAAAGACTGTGCAAACAAAAGGAATGCTCTCAAGCATGTAGACCCTGTGCGTTTTTCTACTCCACGCATGTCTGATACATTAGGGTCAAATATAATTCACTTGGACTAGAGTATTAATTCTCACAATTCATCAGATCATTTTAGGGTTGATTGGATGAGATGGGACTTCTTTTTGTGCAGCTCAGCGTCATAAGCACGGCTCTGAACAACTTGCCAAAACCTTTTGACACAGTGTGGTGAGCTAATCACTGTTGAGCACAGAGTTAAAAAGCCGAACAGCCCTTTTCATATGCAGATGAATCCAAAAGAGGAAGTCACAACTTACAACTGATGTCGCCACATTCGCTGGATCCTGACACGTGTCTAATTGATGCTTTTTTTCCGACATCATACTGTATGAGCCCCGACAGAGAAGCACAGGAGGCGCAGGGCTGCCAAAAAGTGCCGGTGATGCTCGAAGTTCAACCCCATTACAACACTGTCAAGGGCACACATTTCATCCCGCTTCACTGGAGGTTTGTTATAGGAAATTAAACCGATAAGTTTGTCAAACAGAGAATAATGTGCTGAGATGAAAACCAAGCGAAGGTGGAGTTGTTTAATTTAGTTTCTGTAATTTTAAAATCTGGAGTTCATGTTAAATAAATAGAAGTAGAGAGAATAGCTCAATGTAAACACACACTTACCTGTAATGGTAACTTGGAAGGAGAGAATCACCCAGTTTAATCCAAATTCTCACTGAATCAAACTGTCCTTCCACCTTTATGCAAGAGCAGTCTCCCTCCTTTTCCTTTCTGTCCTTTTCAATTCCTTTTCTCTCCCTGCTTTCCTCTTTGGTGCCTTTCAGTCATCATCCCGCTCTATGCGTTCACTTTGAGCGCTGCACTGGAGCATAACAAGACGCTTGTGACTGTACGCGCTGCACTGGAGAGGAAGAGCTGGAGAATGCACAGGAGCTGTACCTAAAGTGGAGTGCGTCTGAGCGGATGCAGAACGACGACTGAATGGTTGGGAGGTGGGGGGGGGAGCGAGTGACTGAGTGAGCAGGGCAATCTGTGTGTGTGTATGCACCAAAAGAGAGGAGGTGTGTGTTTGAAGCAGGGATAAAATGTGAGGAGGTTTGGAAGCACTGCCAGCTCAGTGGTGAGCGACGGTCATGATTGCACTGGCGTAAGGCAGAAGAGCAACACCCCCACCCCCTCCAACCCACCCACAAGCCCCCACCCTTCCTCCCCAACTCCCTCATCAGATCCCCCTGAGCACAGAGGATCTTCATCATCAAGCAGATTAGAGCCAACTAACACCCCGCCCCCATAACCCCCCGAAGACACACATGCACACACACAGAGCCAGTGCTGTGCACTGTGGTCACAGGGGACATTCTAACTGGAGAGACTGTTGGAGATGCTGCTTTTGTCCTATATGATGGTTTGTCTTTCAAGACAAACTTGGACCTTGTTTAACCAGTTTTTTTTTATTTTTGTTTTTTTTTTCCAGAATGTTCCCTTGAAATCCTTGGCAGCACAGTACTGTGCAAATATCACAAACTGTAAATGTAATTGTAGGCTTGCCACAGGGTCAAAGAGAATGGAGCACCTTAGATAAACACAGAAGGGCTGCAGAAAAGCTTGTTTACTCTCAGGGAAACCCTGCCAAGATGCATGCTATGTGATCTAATCATATACACAAATGTGTACATGATTAATTCAATTCAATTTCAATTCAGTTTATTTATATAGCGCCAATTCACAACACATGTTGTCTCAAGGCACTTCACAAAAGTCAGGTACATACATTCCAATTAATCCTAACCATTGAACAGTGCAGTCAGATTCAGTTATTTATTCAAATTCGATAAAAAGATTTTCTATCTAAGGAAACCCAGCAGTATGCATCAAGTCAGAGACTTGTAGCAGTCACTCCTCCTGGATGAGCATGTAGAGACAGTGGACAGTCCCTGCCGTTGACTTTGCAGCAATCTCTCATACTGAGCATGCATGCAGCGACAGTGGAGAGGAAAAACTCCCTTTTAACAGGAAGAAACCTCCAGCAGAACCAGGCTCAGGGTGAGCGGCCATCTGCTACGACCGACTGGGGGTTAGAGAGAACAGAGCAGAGACACAAAAAGAACACAGAAGTACTTTCTATGGGAAAGAAAAGTAAATGTTAATGGATGTAGCTCCTTTTAGTCGTTTCATCTAGAAAGAAAGAACATATAAACTCTGAGCCAGTTTTCAAGGTTAGTCTGACAGAAAGCACATAGAGTTAGTCACAGTAGAAGCTCAGTCAGTCGCTCTGTCTAGGAGAGAGAAAGGGTTAAACACTAAAAGACATGGCCAAGTGGATCATCGGTAGAGGGTGAGCATTAAGTTGTTGCCAGCAGAAGCTTGGACGATGCCCCCCTCCAGAAAGGTGTCACAGGTAGACACAGAGTCAGGCCAGATGAAGCTACTAGGAAGAGAAAAGAGAGAACACAAAGTTAGAATCTGAAATAACAGCAAATAATGCAAAATTGTAGAGTAGTGTGAGAATGTAGCGAAGAGGGTGAAAGTGGTAATTATGTCCTCCAGCCTAAGCCTCTACCAGCATAACTACAGAGATAGCTCAGGATAACCTAAGCCACTCTAACTATAAGCTTTATCAAAAAGGAAAGTTTAGGGCCTAGCCTTAAAAGTAGACAGGGTGTCTGCCTCACGGACTAAAACTGGGAGCTGGCTCCACAGGAGAGGACCCTGATAACTAAAGGATCTGCCTCCCATTCTACTTCTAGAGACTCTAGGAACCACCACTAAACCTGTAGTCTGAGAACAAAATAGGAGAAATATGATCTCTCTTTTTAATTTTCATCAGAACTCTTGCTGCAGCATTTTGAATCAGCTGGGGGCTTTTAACTGCATTTTGTGGACATCCCGATGGTAAAGAATTACAATAGTCCAGCCTTGAAGTAACAAATGCATGGACTAGTTTTTTCAGCGTTATTACCAGAGGTCAGTTTAATGTCATCCAGATTAAGTGATTGACTAAGCAGTTTCTTTTTTAAAGACTCCAGTCCAAAGACGACGACTTCTGTCTTGTCTGAATTTAGAAGCAGAAAATTAGGTTATATTATATTTTACAAAAGAGGTAGCCACAATAACATAGTGTTTTTTTCATCCACAAACTTAAAATCCATTGCCTGTTCCATTTGTCCTCAGAAGTTAGAAAAATCAAATATAACTTATAGTGAAGTTGGATTATCAGCTAGGAAAGTCTCCAACTCTCCATCTATGCTTAACATCCAATATGGCTACCAAATATAAAAAAAACATAAGCAAAACTACTGGAATAAATTCTTCTTTGCGCTTATGATGGTTTTTATTGGCACATTTGCTAATAGTGGTTAACGCCACAAAAATGTGACAGGTTTTACGACTTGCAGCTAGAACATGCACAACGTAAATGTAATGTTGTTCCCAGATCCAAGTTCCAACTTCAATGATAGACTGAACATAACATTATTTATGCAGCTTTGCTTCTTGGAAACATTTCAGAATGATGAGAATAATTGTAGTTCTGCTTTTGGATTTACCTTCATTAACATTCATTTACACCACTCTGTCCCCACCAATAGGTTCTCAATGCAAGAACCAAAAGAGGCGCACCAGAAATGGTTAAATGTACAACAAGTCCTTTTAGGAACGTCTTCAGTTTAGAGAATTAATATACACTGCTCAAAAAAAAAGGGAACACTCAAATAACATATCCTAGATCTGAATGAGTGAAATATTCTCATTGAATACTTTGTTCTGTACAAAGTTGAATGTGCTGACAACAAAATCACACAAAAATCATCAATGGAAATCAAATTTATTAACCAATGGAGGCCTGGATTTGGAGTCACACACAAAATTTAAGCGGAAAAACACACTAAAGGCTGATCTAACTTTGATGTAATGTCCTTAAAACAAGTCAAAATGAGGCTCAGTATTGTGTGTGGCCTCCACGTGCCTGTATGACCTCCTGTGCAGACACATGCACATTTGTGGCCTGCTGGAGGTCATTTTGCAGGGCTCTGGCAGTGCTCCTCCTGTTCCTCCTTGCACAAAGGCGGCGGTAGCGGTCTTGCTGCTGGGTTGTTGCCCTCCTACAGCCTCCTCCACGTCTCTTGGAGTACCTGCCTGTCTCCTGGTAGCGCCTCCAGGCTCTGGACACTACACTGACAGACACAGCAAGCCTTCTTGCCACAGCTCGCATTGATGTGCCATCCTGGATGAGCCGCACTACCTGAGCCACTTGTGTGGGTTGTAGAGTCCGTCTCATGCTACGAGTGTGAAAGCACCACCAACATTCAAAAGTGACCAAAACATCAGCCAGAAAGCATAGGTACTAAGAAGTGGTCTGTGGTCCCCAGTTGCAGAACCACTCCTTTATTGAGTGTGTCTTGCTAATCGCCAAAGATTTCCCCCTGTTGTCTATTCCATTTGCACAACAGCATGTGAAATTGATTGTCAATCAGTGTTGCTTCCTAAGTGGACAGTTTGATTTCACAGAAGTTTGATTTACTTGGAGTTCTATTGTGTTGTTTAAGTGTTCCCTTTATTTTTTTGAGCAGTGTATATTACTTCATTGGGTACTATATTTTATTTTTACATGCAACTCTGAACAGCTGTCTTAAGTACTCATTCCATTAGAGCACTACAAAAAAAGTCATAACAGATATGTTCGATTCAAATCAAGATATACTCAATTCACTTCCATCCATTTATAATGGTGTTCTAAACATTTGTTATGGTAAGAAAATATGGATTGTCAAAAAGTTATGTGCAATCACCCTATTCTATTAGTGTCCTATTGATAGCATTACCAAAAGATGGCAGTAATGGACAAAGTTGTTTGCCCAACGGTATTATAATTCTTTAGGCAGAAGGCTGTTTTTTATGACGTTACTTACCAAATAAATAAAACTATTTATATATTTCAGTTCAGTTTCATTTAAGCTTGTTTAATTAGTGGCAGTTATCATCGCAAGGCACTTTACAGTTCAATTAAAA
The DNA here is from genome assembly GCA_036173005.1 of Crenichthys baileyi. NCBI lineage: Eukaryota > Metazoa > Chordata > Actinopteri > Cyprinodontiformes > Goodeidae > Crenichthys > Crenichthys baileyi. The sequence goes on from JAHHUM010002689.1 coordinate 300,192, forward strand.
AATACTTTATTGATCCCCAAGGGGAAATTAGAATTCCAGTACAAACCACCCAGACAGACACCATGACACAAGACAAGGGGGAACGGGTCACAGAGGCTTTGCTGCCCACTCACAGGTGCTGCCCTTTCTGGATGAGAAAAGAGCCCACATTAGGTAAGTAGAGGGAAAAAAAATCATATTTCACACTTTATTCTTAGCAGGATACAGTTTGGGATTGCAAAAAAACCTCAGCACAAAGAAGCAACACGTATACAAAACAACATCATGCAGGGGATCGGTGAAGGCGGTGTGAAGGGGTGCAAATGTTTATCTTGAGCATGTGTGTGTGTGCATGTGAGTGTGTGCAAGTAAGTCCATGAAGCACTGTCACAGAGACCATTGTCCTTGATGGTACGTTGGAATGTTCATCAATGGGCATTCTGAGCAGCTCCACAGATGTCCTCAGGGAAGGGAGGGGGCAGAGGGAGTTTACATAACTTCCAGGAGAAGTTGAAGATAGCCAGCCATTAAGGCCATGCAGGGGAACCAGATTCAGAAAAACAACAATTATTTGGGTTAGGCAGACTCTTAATCTTCCGTCAGCCTTGAGAGTCTCGCTGGTGCTTCTCAATGGTGAATCCAAACAGCCAAATTCCTGGTCTTTCGCCAGATCCGAGCGAACAACTTTCTCCAAGATTTAATCCATTTCACCCCAGAGTCCAGGAACCGCAACCTGCCTGCGATCCTGTGTAAGGATCACATCCAGTCTGCGATTCAGCTCACGTAACATCTCAGTCTGAATGTTGATCGCTCTGCAGATCCCATCATACATGCCAGGCAGCCTTACAATTGCCAGAGGAGCTGCTGATGTTTTCCGAATTTCTCAATATGCCAGGTAACCGCCGACTCCAAAAAGCAGAAATCCTGATTTCAAACATCCAATTATATACACATCTTCGACATCCTCGACTGACATTATCGAAAAACACACAATCCTCCACTTCTACCAGGAGTCCATTGTGTATCCGGAGAAAAACGTCCTGTCTGGACAAGAGGGTTCCCCTTCACCCTGTCTTCTCGTTGAGACAATTTGATCAATTGTATTGAGAGACCAACTGACGAAATCCATAACTCAGAATTTTGGAAAATATGCAAAAAGAGGCTCCAAAAAGAAGACAAGACACATAGCTGAAACAGGACAGTTATGGGAGGGTGCGGGAGACGGAGAAAAAGCGTCCTCCTCCACTGAGAGCAAAAAGAAAACCTCAAGACAAGCCGGCCAGTGGTCCTGAATCTTAAAACTTTATAGCCCCCATTAAAATTGAATGTGCACTTTTTATTCTTATTAAATTTAACCACAAAATGGGAATCTCCTTTACAATAGTGTCCTGTGCAAGACAAACAGCATTGAAAGTTAAGTCATAACAAACATTTTTGTTTTTACACTCACTCTATAATGGAAACTGTATTAATACTTTATGTTTGAATGATGAATAAAAAACACCTAAAAACTAAGTTGTCAGTCTTTTTATGTAAGAATATTCTCTACGTAATTTTCAAACAGCATTTTTGCTTGAAATAACCATCGCTACCTCATTCTCTGTCACCGTTTTTCATGTGATGCAACTCCACCACAGTGCAGTCCAGACTGAAAGCATATGGCTGGCCATCAAACTGAAATAGGCCTCATTATACTGCACCACAGGGTCATCTTCTATGAAAATGCTCATAAAATGTCTACCTCAGCCTATTAACAAGAAGGGTCACCAAATGATGAATATATTGGTGATTGGCCAGGAAAACTGAGAACACAGCAGAGTTACTGTTCAGCAACATAACAAGCCATTTTTGATTGCCAGAATTGCCATGTGGGATAAAACTGTTGCCAGATAAAAATGTCATTTGTGTTTGTGTTTTTAAGTCTTTGTCTCTGTAAGTAATCTGGGGCTCAAAACCCATCAAAAAATCTTCTCTTTGTTGATCTGTTCTGTGTTTGAGGCAAACAAAAGTTTTTGCAACTATAATTTCATCTTGTGCAAACAATTCTTTTTGATGGATTCTTTCTAGGTCTCCTAAATGTTGAGGTTATTTGGAGTTTGAATGAGGGCCACTCATTGTTGTGCTGTTCCATTATTCTTGACAGAATAAAGGCTGAGCAAGCACGATGAACTGGGTGTAAGGTCAGGGCCTAAGATTCAGGTTTTCTTTACTTACTTGCTCCATGGCTCCATTATGCACACTGGATGGGATTCTACCTGTACTCTACCAAATGTTTTATGTAAAACAAAGCTTACCTTATATCATTGTGTTGCTTTTAAATTTAGGATTTCTCTGAGATTTATACATTAACACAATTTGGATCTTGCAAAAAAAAAAAATTGCCATCTTTTATTTGAAAAAAAAAAACATTCTTTTATTTCAAACATTTTTTGTTCAATTCCTTCATCTCCCAATTGTGAATGTAATCTATGGGTATGTGTGAGAAACATTTGTTTAAGAAAATTGCAAGTTATAATTACATATGAATTTGATTAAAACCTCTGTATGTTCATTTTCCAACAAATGTTGCAGAAAATACCCAAGTAGAGAATTGATATTGCAGCAGTGGTACAAAACTTACAGTTAAGCTGTGGCGCATCAAAGTGTACCTTTGTGTGCTCCCATCGCCTGACCAATACACACATTGCGTCGCATTTTTCAGGTGCTTTTACAGACTGTGAGCTTCCTTCTCTGAGGTCTCATCAGCATGAAAATGTTGATCAGCTCCTGAATGATTTTATGGATATTTTAGATGTCATTGCTCCTTTACGACAAAACTCTGGAAAACCAACTATGGAGCCGTGGCTCAGTGAACACAGAAGGACAGGCTTCACCTTTCTTTGGAGATGTTAAAAAACAGTTTGAGTATGAGGCTGCTGTCAAAAATGCTAAGACCCCGTTTTTTTTGTAATTTTGTGTCTGAGAAATCAGCAAGGCTCAAACTCTTATTAATTCTCTGAAATCTCTGTTGAACCCTAATGATTCATCTTGCCTCACTGCTTGTGTTTCACTTCGTGAAAGGTTTTAAAACAATTTTTGTTCTGGGCCTCAGAAGGAGGGCAAGAGCTCAAAAACCAAAAACCCATTAGGGAAAACACTAAAGTCCAAGATGTAAGAATTATGATTATTGATTAATGAATATTTATCAAGAATTATAATTTAAAATCATAATTTGAAAAAAATAAATTTCTTAACCAAATATTATTCTTACATATTTGGCGTCCCTGGTTGGGCCTTGAAATGACAGATACCACTATTGCATAAAGTAACACAATTGTGATATCCTGGAAGCTTATGACCTCTGTTGTATCTGGACTAATGTTGGCTCAGTTCTACTGCAGAGAAGTAATAAAATACTCCTAATAGTAATAATAAACGTTCTAAGGTGTTTTTGTGGACGCAAGGTGGACGTTTTGTGTAGTTTATGGTGAAATTCAAAGTAAATTTCCAGCTTGTCAAAGCAAGCCCTGCTGTCTTAGAGCTGTAGTGCAGTCAGCTTGTTACCATAACAACCAAAAATTCCTGGCACAGTAGGAGGCATCCCATCTGCCTCTGGTACCCGTTGGTGTAACTACAGCTTTAACTAACACTCTCCCAGTCAGGAAGGAAGCAACACCACTGTCTGGTGGCCATTGAGTGAATTGCGGTTGCAACAGAATTTTCTCCGCTGCAGACAGGTGTTTAAGACCATCTTTTGGTCACTAGTGAGGATTACAGTTGCTGCGACAGAATTTAACTAATTTAATTAGTTTTATTAACACAGGCAGATAATCCCATCACCAATTATCAAAGGACATAGCTTGAGCTAAAATCAAGTTATTGATCATTCATTGCCACTTCTGCTCTGAAATTTATACATTTTTGCTGGGTTTTCTTGTGTGTGTGAAGCATGTTCGACCAGACTCGTATAACTAATTTTAGTTGTCTAACTTGGTAGGTCCTGTAAGAAAGTAAATAACCCATAGTATGCATCTCTAACATTCATTTGAAGCTAAGAATAGCGTTGAATGTGTAGTTCCTTTTATCGCACTTTTAAAACTTTATTTAAAATTTGGTTTTGTTTATTTAAATTTTTTTGTGTTTGCGTGATTTTTTTTTTCCATTAAAGCATAGACTTTGGTAAGCTACAGTTTGAACAGTCAAACCTGTGCCCATTTTAAACACAACCCATACATCTGCAAGATGTATGTGAATAATACAGCTAGCTGAGTGCTTAGTCTATTTGTGTTGCTGCTAATTGACTTTAGCGATCATTCATAACTGAACAGCTTAGTCTGTTTGTGTTGCTGCTAATTGAGTTTAGCAATCATACATAACTGAACAGTCTATTTTGTTTGTATTACTGCTAATTGATTTAGTGATCGTTCATAGCTGAACAGCTTTGTTTGTTGTTGTGCATTTTGGCCAAAGATGGAGAAAACATCCCAGACTGCAGTTGGGACTGTGAGTCAGGAGGACTCCACGGGAATGCAGGCACAGGAAGCAATTGGAGCTTTCATTTTATTGTAATCAGAGGAGCGTAAAGCTCTTAATAATTATAGCATTGAGCAATGTGAAGCAAGGATTCAGGAGTTGTTCCAGGTCATTAAGAACCCACCAAAAGACAGACAGGTGGCCGATGTGTGTGAACAGCTCACGCTTTTATATCAGCGAAGGGTTAGGTTGGAAGTTGACAGCGTTTGAAACTGCAGTTTATGTTGGATGATACATTACAGGCAATAGATGCCACTAGGTGTGAACTGTTAGAAGTGGAAGAGAAGTTGGAAGCAGTTGAGTTGAGGGCCAGAATGTTGGAGGTAGCTAAGAGTTGCCAGAACACACCCCCATCCCTAGAGGACTGGGGGGTGGAGATATATCCCACCTCACAGGTTGAAACCTCTGAAGGTGAGCCACACCTGCAACACCCTGAAAGAACCTTCCACACAGAGCTGGAAAATGTAGAAGCTACTCTCCAGAGATTTCCTTCCCAAGCTTGTGCTTTTCCCCACACTTCCACAGAGTCCAGAACAGGTATAAGTAGGTAGATTAGATTCAGTGGTGTGCATACCACCCCACTGTAGTAGACACCCATGAACAATACCTGGCGATGGACTCACTAGAAGTAAATAGTTCAAGGTTTAGAGGCAAGCAGCCTTCACACTTGACTTGCAGTACCCTCCTCTATGATCCCTCACCTCCGCCAAGGCGACAGGAGAGCCATCTCTGGGACTCAGGTGGTTCATACCACCCTAAACCGATGCCCAGGACCCAAGTCCAGGGAGCCCAGGGCCCACCGTTGTACTCTGAGCAGCCTCCACTGCCTCCTCCGAGGGTGAAGCGCGATGCACTGACACAATGTGGATGTGGCAGGAGTGAACTCTCAGATGATGACTCAGATGGGCCAGCACCAAGAGTGGATTGCGCACCCGCCAGCTTGAGTCTCTTGCCGAGGACATAGAGTGTTTCGACCCTATTAATGCGGAGTCAAGCATTGATGATTTATCTTAGGGAAGTTGAACGCTGTCTTTCAGATTTGTACTGCCCATCAGCACGGGAAAAGTTGAAGCTCATCTGGAAGACGACATCCAGGAGTATCCATGTTTTCATGGAGAGCATGCCCCCTAGAGTCCGAGACCGTTATTCAACCCTCTGTGAAGCTTTAAGGGAAGAATATTCTGTGTACACGGACCGGGCGTCCACAACACTTAGTGCTTTGGCTATCTAGCAAAAGAAAAGCGAAGCACCCAGCGCCTGAGAACCGCTTACTTCCAAGGTGGTAATGCTCCCAGCATAGAGGAGGAAACATGCTTTTAAATCATTATTCCTCTACAACTTTCATGAAAGCGTACGTTACGACGTTACTATGTACTGTAGAACAAAAACCCTCACCATGCAAGAGATCCGTTAATATGCTCAGATGGCGTAGGAAACACGTGCAAGCCCTACTAATGGATCAGAACGTGAGGCTAGAGTTTTACAGGTGCACACAGAAGAAGACAGTCTTGCGTTAGAAGGCAGAGAAATTCCTTCAAACAGAACCCATGTTAAGAACAGTTTAAGGGAGCAACGTAGGTTTGGTCAGCTGGACCGGGGGGGTGGTACTGAGTACCACCCACAGTCAAAGTTGCTGGACCACTTCCGGTCGAACAGACGACCTGACCATCACGTGAAGACCAAAGGTAAGCCTGAAGGTAAAGGTTGAAGAAAACTCCTCCCAGATGCAGTCGTGCATCATTTCTTTGCTCTTTAAATAACCCAGGTGTGAAAACTTATGACCCCAAAGTGGTGAAATGTGTGCACCTGGAAACCACTTTTATACCTGTAGTGCTTCGAGCATTCTGGCTGGAAAACACAGTAATCAGTAGAGAGCTCTATGACCGCTTGTGCCAAGAAGATCCCCTTTTAACTGAGGCACAACACAGCCACACACTCCTCTTAACAGACAGGCTCCACCCTCTCCTTAAGACAGCCTGAGTGTGCACCTCCAGTGTGCAGATTGCATAAAACAGCTCTCCCATGCTTTCAGCATTGTTCCAACAGACCAAAGGTGGGTCACATTATCCTACCCCCATTACTCTCCTGTAGGGGGCCATAGGAGCTACAAAACCAGACTCCACACCCTCCAACAGATGACGTACTGGCCTCCAACATCTCACGACACTCAGGTCTACATCCAAGGATGCTTAACCTGCTGCCAGTTTCAACCATCCCAGCCACTCAGTCAACCTCCGCTTCAGCGAAGGGGGGTTACATTATTTTGGTTCCACCTTCAGACCAACTGAGTCAGACCAGCTCCAAAATTAGCAGGAGGTAACAAATTCCTTCTAACCGAGACATGCAGCTTCATTAAGTCAGTACCAAATGACACCATCATCCCAGCTGCTGCTCTTTTGCTGAACCAGATGAAGTTCTACATCAAACTCTCCTCCCCAAGAACGGAGCTTGTCTCCATGTCCGGGAAAGGAGAGACCAGTGCGTAGGACCAGTTTAAATAGGTGATGTTTCAAAACTCATACTAACATGCACTTACCACTAACAACTTTCGCCAACAGGAACTGTTAACTACCTTTCAGGTAGACACAGTGTTAAACTGCAAACTGCACGCTATTTTTCGTTTAACCCTCTGCATGCACTGCAGACCCTCACAGGAGTGATTAGGAATGATTTAATGGACACACATGCTGCCAGAGATTTCATGCAAAATGTTATTAGAGAGGTTGGTTTATCTGTAGACAGCCCCACCGAGGCACGGATACCTACTGACCGAGTTCTGCTGGATTTAGTAGAGAAAATCCTAGTCCACCACAGCAAGACACCTTGCAACCTCCACAAACACACCTGGCTTATAGCCTAAGTAGTGCAGTTCCATTTTTGTTTTTCCTCTCTTTTCCGATCTAAAACGTTTTGAGACAGGAGTTATGTTAAATCCCATCATCGTTTGAAAGAGCTAATTTGTTTAAACCTAAACCCATGTTAAACGATGGTTTTTGTCAAGATAACAGACTGTATAGTTGGTTACAAACCAGGATTGACTCCTTCAAATTTATTTTCCCTTGGTCCATAGCACTACCTTTGCCAATGCCACAGGCTGATTCCCGTGCCTGACTGGAATTGGACGACTAAGCTATGACCCCCTTATCTGTTATCCCGTTATTTTTTTTTCTCTTTCTTTTTATTTTTGTTTCACCTTGTCTCAAAGTTGCCAAAGCTGATGACCAAAAGAATGTGATGATGTGAATGTATTGTTTTTGTATTTTTCTCAATGAATGACAGACAGGTATGAGTTAGTCAGAGTTTAGTCCTGCCCAGTCATAGGCCTTTGAGAAGCGAACAGAACTGTGAACTCCTGTTCCTGCCAAAAGGAACACAGGGACAGTATTTTTGTTTTTATTTTTGCTCCTTCATGGATCATGGATCATTGAGTCTCAGCTCCAATGATGGATGAACCCGGTAGCTTCAAAGACTGCGATTAATCACACCCTTCGAACCTAGGGGGGGATGTTGGAGTTGTTGGGACCCCAGCCATGGTTACAACATGAAAGCCAGTATGAGCTTTTCTGGAACTTTCAAAATAAATCGCATTAACCCACTTACAGCACAGCCAGGAAAAAGGGGTAACAGCAGACTTCCCGTGAAGTCACTCTCCAAATAAAAGCACCGCTCTTGCTTCATCCTGTCTCTTCCACACTGGTCCCCTGCGGAGCTGGAAGGAAAGACACAGCACGCTAATGTCTCTTTGCTGGCAAACAGACATAACTATTCAAACTGGATCCAAGAGTGTCATACGATCACGCGATTATATGCACTATGCACTAAGTGAAGTACGAATGAATTGCTGTTTGTGTATCCGGTATTCATTCACGAACGGGGGTAATTAAGGTACAAGCGTGGTTTGACTTTTCTCTCTCAGGTCTACAGCGTCAAAGTGTGTTATAGAGAGTTCCCAGCAGAGACTCTCTACAACGCCGAGTGGAGCAGTTTCCCGGTCTGAAGGAAGGACAACGGAACCGCATCACCGTGGTTACTCCAGTAACATGCAGTTTGGCCGGCCGACAGAACGAGTCGCCCCATCCCACAGCTACAGAGGTTAGCTGCAGCTAACCTTTTTGTTCACAAAATTTGCCCATTAAATTGCTGGTTTGGTCTTCATAGACACTAAATGCGCATATTTTTCTTTTATTATTATTTTAGGTAGTCATTTTTATCCCCTTTGTGTAGAATAGTGCTTGTTAGTTGGGTGAAGGTTTTTCGACCAGAATAATGGTATATCAGAATTATTTTGGCTTCAATAAATCTTCATATATATATAATTAAGAGAAGCATTTGTGTTTATTTCGTGCAAGAGTGATTTATCTGTCAAAACAAGGTCGAAGTTCCCCCACCTTCGGTGAAGCGGTTGATTAAACAGTGACCTTTTTGTGGTTTTGGTTAATAATTTATCAATTAATAATGATGAATAGCTAATTATAATTATTAAAGAGCTTTGAGCCCATAATCACAACACCAGAGGAAATCTCTGATTTCTATTTATAAGTAATGATTTTTGGTTAAGAAATACAATTTTTTCAAATTATGTTTTAGAATTATAATTCTTGATAAATATTAATCAATAATCATAATTCTTATAAAGAAAAGAAAAACAAGCCACAAGGGCAGATCAAAGTCCCAACAAAAACAAATTCCAGAAGGCTGGCGACCAAGGAGCAGGTGATCAGGAGGCCGGCGACGAAGGGTAAGGCGATCAAGAGGCCAGCGACCAAGGAGCTGACGGTCTGGAGGTCGGCCGCGGAGCGTAGAGGACCCTCCAGGAACTAGGTCAGGGAGTTGACCTCGGTGGAACCCCGGAGGCTTGGAGTCAGGCTTGGAGTCGGGCTGAGGGTCTGGAGACTTGAAGTCAGGCGGGTCTGGTGGTTGAAAGTCTGGGTCAAAGTTGAGTCTTAAGTCAGTCTTAGCTGCAGGCTGCAGCTCTGGAAGCTTAGTAGCACACTAGGGCTCTGGAGGCTTGGGTGGAGGCGGTTCTTCCTTGAATCCCTCTTGGAACTCGGGACGGAGGAGGTTCATCCATGAACCCCTCTCGGAACTCTGGACGGAGGCGGTTCATTCTGGAACCCCTCTCAAAACTCTGGAACTTGGATTGAAGCAACTGGCCAACCTTCAGCTGAGACTGAGGGTAATGAAGATGAAAATTACACTGATGGCTGATCAGCAGGAGCTGAGGCATCGCGCCGACCCACAGCAGAGGCAGGAGCAGGAACACCGAAGATCTCGGAGAGGATGCCCCAGAGGAACCCGAGAAAGTGAGTCGGGAGGAAAAGCTGAGCTGCAGTAGCTGGAGGTTCGTCTGGGATGGCTGAAAATGATGCTGGGATGTATGGCTGATCTCCACTGGAGACTGGTGCTGGGACATCTGGCTGACCTCCAGTGGAGACATAAGCTGGAATGTCTGCAGAACCCTCATAGATGGCTGAAGCAGAAGGTGAAGGATGTTGATGGCGCTGGCACTGAGGTGTCTGGGTGACCTCCAGCTGAGACTGGTGCTGGAGCATCTTGCTAAACCCCAGAGACAGAAGCTGGAGTGTCTGCAGAACCCTCTGAGATGGCTGAAGCAGGGTGTGAAGTTGGTGGCTGAACTGGTAACAGAGGTGGCACTGAAGCGGGCACTGAGGTGTTTGGTCGACCTCCAGTGGAGACAGGTGCTGGGGCTTCTGGCTGACCTCCAGCGAAGACAGGTGCTGGATGGTCTAGCTGAACCTCAATGGAGACTGGAGCTGGAGCATTGGCAGATCCCTCAGAGACGTCAGGAACAGGAACTAAGGCAGCTTGAACAGCAGCTAAACCTGACAGAACCCATGCAGGAGTGGATGGATGGCTCTGAGATTGGGAGGTAAAGTTTTCAGCAGCTTCAGACTGTAGAGATGAGCCAGGAAGTGCAATGTTCTTCCGCCGGGAGCCACCAGAGGGCGATGAGTGATCGCTGGAGCAAGGCTGGGAACCAGGAAGCAAAGTCGAGGACACCATGCAAGAAGGAGTGTTGGCCATACCCTCCGGGAAGGATATGGAGGCGCCTGTCTGAATCTCCACAACAGGAGGAACAGTGTCCTGACGGCGGAGGCGTCTTCGGCGGGAGGAAGAGCAAACAAGAAGCTCGGAGTCAGACGGTGGGCAGGGAGACTGTGGTGGAGGTGTAGAGCTGTCCGGAACCGGACAGAGGAAGTGTGCGGCGCTCAAAACAGGCTCCGATGATGAGGATGGAGCTGAGTGCCAGACTGTGGATTTATGCTGGGAGGGCAGAGATGTAGCGTAGGAAGTGTAGCATCACGGGCTGGTACCAGGCAGAGGGATCGCCGGTCGCGTGCCCCAGAATGGCGAACGCTGCTCCTCTTCTCTCCTGGCCTGGGTGAAGCCTTTCTCCGCGGCACAGAGAGTGTGACGTCGCGGGCCGGTGCCAGGTGGAGCGATCGCCAACCTCAAGCCCCAGAAAGGCGACCGCTGCTCCTCCTTCTCCCTGGCCTGACCGGAGCTTTTCTCCGCGGCACGCCGGAGGTACTCCGAGAGGGTGATCATCTCCTCGGCCGCTGCTTGGTCCTTCTTTTGGCTGGTTCCTACTGTCAGGGTTGCGGCTTTGGTGGCAGGACCAAAATGCAGATCATGACAAGGAGGCTGCGTGGTGATTAGAAGACGTTTTAATTTGAAAGCAATGACTTACAGGCAAGTAGTCCAGGTGTACAGTCAGGAGACAAACAAACCATAAGGAGAAACTCGGGAATACAATGAGGGTTGTCAACGTAAGGAAAGAGCGGGGAACAATGAAAACTAGAGAGCTTATAAGCTGAGAGAAGTGGAGTATGGACCAATGAGACAGGTAGGCAGGTAATCAGAGGAAACATGAAACAGGTGTGGGCCAGGCTGCAGGGAACTGAGGGAATATGCTACTATGGAAACGGGAGCTAGAGAATGCAGACACTGGAAGGGAGAACTAAACTAAACTAGAGACAACTCAAGGTAAAGGAACCTAAACATAAACTAACATAAATAGTAATTCTAGGAAGAACTAAACAGGGGCATGGGGAAAAGCTAAAGTAATGGAAAACCGAGCTAAGGAAACATATAAAATATAAACACTAACATAAAACACAAGGCTAAATCTGGAAGGGACACTAACTAGACAAAGCAGGGACAAGAGGAAAAATAGGCAAGGGGAGAAAGAACTACTAAAACTAAGGGGCAGGAGAGAGAACAAAACTATCAGGATGACAGAAGGAATAAACAAACATAACTACTAAACCCAAAGAAATAGAAACACCTAACTGAGAAAGTAAACAAACCCAAAATGGCAGATCCTGACAATACCAAAGAACACAGCTTCTGCATGACACAGTTATAGATAACAATGAGTAAGTTAGCACACAAGGTGTAAAGTCAAAGCCCTTTTCCCTTTCCCTATCCCCCTCCCTCTCCTCAAGTCCCTTCTTCTCTTATTTGCGGTCTTTAGACAAAGCTGTGCAAGACAAAATAGTTAAACAGAAAATGAAAAAAAAAAAAATAAACGGGGGGGCACAGACCGCTCAATCCGAGGACAAAGACTGAAGAGAGTTAAAGAATGCCAAGAAGGGACCCCATATGTTATGGAATTTAACAGAGTTGCCCCTCACCGAATATCTAATCTTCTCCAGTTTTAGAAGAGACATGGTGTCATTAAGCCACTAATTTCTAGAGGATGTTTTAGATGGGCTGCACGGTGACGCAGTTGGTAGCACTGTTGCCTTGCAGCAAGAAGGTCCTGGGTTCGATTCCTGGCAGGGGGTTTTTCTGCATGGAGTTTGCATGTTCTCCCCGTGCATGCGTGGGTTCTCACTGGGTACTCCAGCTTCCTCCCACAGTCCAAAGACATGCCTGTTAGGTTAAATGGTCACTCTAAATTGCCCTTAGGTGTATGAATGAGTTTATGCATGGCTGTTTGTGTGTTGTCCTGCGATGGACTGGCGACCTGTCCAGGGAGTACCCCGCCTCTCGCCCATAGACTGCTGGAGATAGGCACCAGTTCCCCCGCGACCCACTATGGAATAAGCGGTAGAAAATGACTGACTGACTGACCTTTTAGATTTGCAATGAAAAAGAAGATGGCGTCTTGCCAGTAATGAACTGAATGCTAACATATCCAATTGATTAGCACTGAACAGTTTATAATTGACTGGAAGCCCAAATATGGCGGCCTGCGGGGAGGGTTTAATGATTGCTGAAAGTATCTTTGACAATATATGAAAATAGTTCTGCCAAAAACAGGTGAGCGACGTACAAGAGTGAAACATGTGAGTTAAATTACAAGAGGGTGCACGACATTTGTCACAAATGTCAGAAATGCTATGAGCTATGAGAGATGTTTTAGAGAAGTGAACCCTAGAGAACCTTAAATTGTATGAGTGAAAGCCGAGCACAGACTGAGCTTGTATGGATTTTTTTTAAGAGCATTGTTCCACCAGTCTTCTTCCATATGCAGACCCAGTTCGAGTTCCCAAGCTGCCTTGACTTTAGTAATAGGTGAGGAATCAAAAGATGACAATTTATTATAAACTTTGGAAATTTATGACTTTTGAAGAGAATCATAGCACGGAAAGTCTTCCCGCTGCAATGTCTGTGGTTTAGAGGGGAAACCAGGGAACAAAAGTTTGTCACATTGTCTAATCTGAAAATACCGAAATAGGTGAGAAGGGGGGAGCTGGAATTCTAATGAAAAATCCGTAAAGCTGTGAAAAATACCCTCCTTGTAAAAATCATTAAAACAAGTCGGCCCTTTATTATACCATGCCAAAAAGGTAGAATCTGTGAACGCGGGTTGAAATAAATTATTAAATAAAGGAGTTAATGTAGATGCCGAGTTAAATTTAAAGTGCTTTCTGAATTGGTACCAAATCTTTAATACAGAATGAACTACTTGATTATTTGTAAAGCCAGAGGATGAAATGGGAGAAATTTCCTCAGGACAGCAAATATATAGTCCCATTCAACTCTGTCGAAAGCTTTCTCAGCGTCAACCGAAATCACCACTTCAAGTATTTCAGTGGTGGATTTACAATAGATAATGTTCAGGAGTGTACGGATATTAAAAAATAGTTGTCTCCCCTTAACAAATCCAGTTTGCTCATGTAAAACCATAGTTGGTACGAAACTTTCCAGATGGCGTGCCAAAGGTTTAGCAAGGATCTTAGCATCCACATTTATTAAGGAAAGAGGTCTATATGAGCTTATGTTTTTTTAGGAGGAGGCTAATGGAGGCTTGCATTAAAGTATGGGGAAGACTGCTGTGTTGAATTGATTCCTTATATACAGCATGCAATAATGGGGATAGCTTATCCTTAATTTCTTTTTTTTAATTCCACTGGGAATCCACCCGGTTCAGGAGCTTTATTGCTTTGCATACTTCTAATGGCAGTAACAATTTCTTCCATAGTTAGAGGCGAGTCGAGCTCTTTAGCGACATCTGAGCTTATCATCGGGCATTTGAGACTGTCAAGGAACAAATTCATTTCAGTGGTATCAGATGGAGATTCAGATTGAAATAAAAAGGAATACAATGATTGAAAAACCAAATTAATAGAGGCCGGATCTTGATTCAAAGTGCCAGACAAATCTATTATCTGAGGAATCATACGTGAAGCTGCCCGACGGCGAAGATGATGAGCATGGAGTTGGCCAGCCTTATCACCCTGTTCGTAATAGGTGGAACGAGATCGTAAGAGAAGTTGCTCTGCATCACTGGTGGTGGCAAGATCAAATTCAGTCCCTAGGTTAGTACGCTGTTTAAGTAAACTCGGAGAGGGAGAAATAGCAATTTGTTGACCCAAAATGGTAATGGTAATGGAGGTGAGTTCTATTAATTTTGCTTTACGAGACTTATTCAAGTAGGCGGAGTATGAAATAATTTGTCCATATAAGAATGCTTTTAATGATTCCCAAAGTAGTGAGTGTGATATTGGATCCCTCACATTCTGATTTGTGGCAATAAAATCATCAATCTTAGCTGCAATAAATGTAATAAACCTTGCATCAGAAAGAAGTAAAGGATTGAGCCTCCAAGGAGTTTCATATCGATGCTGAAAAGAAAACCTAATATCCAGTGACGGAGGCGCATGGTCAGAAATAACAATAGGGGTGACAATTAACAGTAAACACATCTGGAATTACCATAACTTAGTGTCGACAAAGAAATAATCAATCCGAGAGAGCGACTGAAAAGAAGGAAAACTCCTTGCTGTGGGGGTTATAAAACCTCCAGGGATCAATGCAACCATATTTTAATATAAAATCCAACGGTGATCCAGACATTAAAGAAGGAATTAAGTTACGGGGGTTAGAGCGATCTAGCTTACGGTCAATGACACAATTCATATACCCACCTACTACAAGGCGAGTATTGTCCAAAGAGGGAAGACATTCAAATATCTTATTCAGAAAATTTGGATCATCAAAATTTGGGGCATATATATTCACTTATAGAATTGGGACATGGAATAATGTGCCAGAGACAATTAAATATCCACCATTTTTATCTGATAAAACTTTAGAGGCTGAAAACTGAAGTGATTTACCAACCAAAATAGAAACCTCCCTAGCTTTAGAATTGATATTTGAGTGAAACACTTTAGAAACCCAGGGACATTTTAGTCTAACTTGATCTTTGATACGCATGTGGGTTTCCTGTAAAAACACTAGGTCAGCTTTAAGACGTTTCAAATGGGCAAATACCCTTGTTCTCTCAAGAGGGCTGCCCAAACCTTTAATGTTCCAGCTCAAAAATCTCAGAGTTCACATTATCAATCAGTCTAAGTTTATTAAGTTTAAGTTTATACCAACAAAAAGGCAAAATTAAACTCAGATTATATTAGTGGAAAAAGAAATGCATTCCAAAAAGAAGAGGAAAAATACTGAAAATGTGGCTGAGAAAACCTCCTTTTTCTTAATCGTTTCAGGATCTCAACCAGACACGTCCTACTCCATGAGCGACTCTACTGGAAGTCCTCGACAGTCTACTTTTTATTATCTGATGCTAATTAGCAAAGTCGAGCCTTATCTTCTTTATTATCCCCTTAAAAGGTTTATAAGTGGACTACTGCAAGTCTGTTTATTGTGAGATTGACCAGTCTCTTCTCCTTATTTAAGTGTTTTTGGTGTTGTTATTGCTAACTGTTTTCATTAGGATTTTACCTGTTTAGCACTTTGGTTGCCTTAAAGTATGTTAAAAAAAAGTGTATCCTGAGGTCTTGACTTCGACTGGGACATTGTAAGGCTGCTCTCAGATACGAAACAGTATTGGTTACGCTCGTCACTAGAGTCTGGCTGGGAGCTGGGGAACACACACACCTTGAAATCAAGCTCATGTTTGCTGTTTGCTATGAGTTGCATTTATTTTTTTATATTTTCTCTTCAGGCTTCAGTCTGAACACAGCAAGTGGTTCTCAGCCAACATTCACAAGTTGGCTGAAAACAGAGCATCAATCCTATGGTTAAGCTGCGAGACTTTGGTGGGTTCAGCTAATGAGAATAAACAACAAGTTAATTTTTACTTGGTGGAGAAGTGTGGCAGCCTGTTATGACTATCAAACTAAAATCAATAAAAAAACAACTTCAGGTTTCCGAAACTCAGTTGATCAGTATGATCAGTTGCAGGGATCAGTTAAATACAAAGACAAGAGTTTTGTTAGACTGATTTCCTCAGATTGGATGCATTGAGATAACACAGGGCGCAAAAGATAAAACATTTTAACTTAGGTGTGTAAGAATTATGATTATTGATTAATTAAGATTCATCAAGAATTATAATTTAAAATCATAACTTCAGAAAAATTAATTTCTTAACCTAAAATCTTTACTTACAAATCGAAATCAGAGATGTCCTCTGGTGTTGTAATTGTGGCTCAAAGCCCTTGATAATTACAATTATTAAATTCTCAGTAATAATTGATAACTATTACCAGATGTCACTGTTTAATCAACTGTTTCACCAAACATGGGGAACTTTGACCTTCCTTTGACTGACAAATCACTCTTGCTCAAAATAAACACAAACACTTTCTCTTTATCTAGTGAACATTTATTAAATCAGCAGCCCTGATTCACCTCGCTATTCCGATTCAATAATCTTCACCTAATAAAGCCTGCAAAGTTCTACATAAAAGGGGTCAAATAACTAACTAAACAAGATAAAACAGCATTGAGTGTGTATGAAATCAAACCAGCAGTTATGGCAAAACAAGAAGAAATATGGTGCTGAACGGAGCTTTGGGAGCGGCCCCCCAAAGTGTAGCTCAGTGGAACACACAAAGGGTCATAAAACCCCCCAAAGATGTAGCTCAGTGGAACACAATAAGGGTCATGAAACTTTTCGGCGGCAACCAGTGGAAAAACACGAAGGGTGAAGACAAAGAAATGGCGAGTTTCTAGCGGTCCAACTTGTAAGTTACCTGAATCTGCATTCATGTTTCCAAAATACAGTGAGACACACAAAGCGCGGCGGCTTTCAAAGTCCAACAGCAATCAAAGTTTCAATAAAACATGGCATGCACATACAACTTAGAACACATTGGACTATAAGAGGCGATTCCAAATCACCCTAAAATCCTACTCTATCCTGCCCAAGATATATCTAATAGAAATAAAACAAAACGGGATTACTTGGTGTCGGGTCTCCTCGGCTGGAGTAGAGGGAAATAAAAGGGGGAGTAGTTACGCGTCCGTAACTAACTCAAAGATGTCCGGCTTTCCTCCTTTGGCAAAAGTGGAAAAATATGACGGACCGTCAGCAGTCGACTGGAACAAAACAAGGAGGAAGATTTCATCTACTTGAAAACCTCCGTGAGTTTTGGTCATGTGTTAAATCCACGTCTTCAATTGGTTAAGTAAAACTTACAAGCATTCATATTCTTGTAAGCTTAATTCGTTGAGTTTTCTGGCCAGTGGGGAGAATTGATGAAAACCCACGTGTGAGTTTCTTCTCCAGAAGGATGCGTGCCTAACGTGCGTGGTAACCGCGTCTCGGTTTCCAGCGGGAGAAGCAATGGTGGGCGTCTCCGGTGCCCTTATATAGTCCACTGTGACATCAGAGCTGCGACATAATGCCTGCTGGGAGTTGTGGTAGCAGCTGCAATGCCTACTGGGAGTTGTATGTAGTAGCAAACGAATGGTCCAACAGAGTCCAAGTGCAGGGTGGCATTGGTTGGTGGTCTGCTGCACTTTGTGTGATGCTCAGCACGCTCTGCCGAGATTAGCGATGTGCAGCGCTTCCTATGTGAAAGCAACCTAACACAGGAATATGCTTTAATCTAAACCTTTCTCTATATAATTTGTGGCAAACTACAAACACAACTAAATGACTTTCTGCTCGTTTCCTGCTACATTTCCATAAATGCCAGTTTTGTGGAGTGTGTGACTAATAGTTGTCCTATTTCTCACCTGTGCTGTGGATTCTGCGTCTCCTCCAGAGTTACCATGGGCCTTTTGGCTGCTTCTCTGATTAATACTCTTATTGCCTGGCCTGTCAGTATAGGTAGGCAGGCATGTCTTGGTAGGTTTGCAGTTGAACCATGTTCTTTCCATTTTCAGATGATAGATTGAATAGAGCTCCATGAGAACCTCAAAGCTCAGAATATTGTTTTATAACTTAATTCTGCTTTAAAGCTCTCCACAACTTTGTCCTTGACCTGTAACGTTGCAAAATGTGGAAAAGTTTAAGCGCGTGAATACTTTTGCAAGACACTAACTGTGGTTGAATTTCCACTCCATTGGCATTGTATAGATCTTAGATATCTTGTTTTTTTCTCCATCCTAAAGTCAATCCCACTTCCTTGTAAACACTCAGATCCAGGTTGTTGTCATTATACAGCTCAAAAGAAACAAATCCTGGTTCACCAAACTGGGTTATTTCCAAAGCAAGCATTATTCAAATTAAGCAAATGGTAGCATTCAGATTTGAGTTACTTTATGCAGACATTTAACTACATTCTATGTTGTTCCACCAGAGATTTCCTTGCACCTTACAACACTCTGGTGCTTTAAAATGTATGCCCTAGGCTCCTGCAGTGAGTGCAGAACAGGATGGCTGTGGGTATAAAAAGAAAGGTACTTATTTGGAATGGGAAGAAACTCTGTACCGCAGTAGATATAGACCTAATGAAGACTTTGGATTGTGTTGTAGGGGAATGTAGCGTGTAATGTGATTTAGGTAATTGATCTAACTACACTCTAACATGATGTAAGCAAGAAATAAATGGGATATTCTCTATGCAACTCATGTAAACAGCATAATTGGAATGTTGTCTTATTTGGAAAAAGGTCAATAGCTGAAATATTGCTGTGCATGTAAACATCAGCAGTCTGTTAGTGTTGCTTTTGGTGGGTCCCCTTTCTGTATCCATTTCCACAGCACTGTGCCCTTAATAAATATTTTCAACTCAAAAGAATTTAATTATTCATGATTTCTGCCCTATCAGCTCAACTTCTGAAAAATTTTTGGCATTGCTTTACTATTTTTTTTTTTACCTCTTTAATATCTTTTCTGTTGTTCACATACTGTGTCTTTATCTGCAGTGATGCACGCATTTCCTCCAGGAGGTTTTTATTAACAAACTAATGAGAAAGCAAAAAGGGAGAGATGTGGTCCTCCTTTACTCAGACTTTTAGATGAACAAGCATCTTTCTTCTGTTAAATGAAAGACTCTACTTACTGTCAAATACATGCCAGAAAAAAAGATCTAAGATTAGTATTTTGACTTGAAAAGCCCATTACTTGTATAAAGCAAGTGGAATGAGACTCTGCTGTAAGCTAAAGACCATGGTTCATTGCTGGGAAAAAAGGTACTCTCCTACAGAGGTTAGTCTCTGCCTCAGAAGCAGTTCAAGTATCTTAGTATGTTGCTGCTAAGTATAGGAGGAAGAGTGGGAAGGGTAGATAGTTGCACCTTGCTAGTATCTCTTAATACCTGCCTTACCTGCCTTAAGTCTTTTTGCCACAAACATACTTCAGAAATTTCGCTCCATATTGACATGATGGCATCACGCAGTTCCTGTAGATTTGTCACTGCATGTTCGTGAAGCGAATTCCAAGTTCCACCAAGTTCTAAAGGTGCTCTGTTGGATTGAGATCTGGTGACTGTGAAAGTCAGTGGAGTGAAGTGAATTCATTCTCATATTTTAAGAAACTAGTTTTAAGGTTATTTGAGCTTTGTGACAAATGCATTATCCTCTTGGAGGCAACCAGCAGAACATGGATACATTGTGGTCATATGGGGATGGACATGAGTGGATAATAATGAGTGGATATCTGAGCTACTGTTGCCTTTCTATTATCTCAAACCAGTCTCCTTTGACCTGATATCAACACGCCAATTCTGTCCACACAGCTGCTGCAGATTGAATGTCTTCTTTTTCACATCGTTCTCTCAAAATAAAAACGATGGTTCTGTGTTAGAAAGTAGGTCAGCCAATAGATGGATGGATGGATGGTCTCAACCTTATGCTGCTCCATGCACTTTTATACTCTGCCTCAAGAAGCTGCGGTTGAGTTTCGTCTGCAAACTTGTTCTTAAAAAGCTTTTTATCCAACCAATGACCGTAACAATAAAGCTTTTCATGGAATGGTTTCATTCCAGAGCTTTTCACCAAAGCCTTCTGCTTTCCCAGTTCCCTGTGCATCGAATGTAAAATGATTGTAGCTCCACCGTACCTGGACAATACAGATATAGGTATTTATCTCAGGTGTACAAAATGGTTTCTTTTGCTAGTTTATGCTCATGTTTTAAAAGCTATAAGGTTGATGAGTGACAATGCTAACGGTTCTGCAGAAAATAACAGTTCTGTCAAATGTGGAAGGAACGTTTTTTTTAGTTTGCATAATGTCATGATGCTTGTTTTTAGAAAATCAATATGCCCGATTTCTATTAAATTTTAACTAAATATCCTGTTTTCGAAGGCATAATACTGTATGAATCTCTAGAACGATTGAATAGGCTAACCATCTTTGTTTTATTGTAATACATTGCCGACAAATTTAGCCAATTTATTTAGATAACAAAGGTTCAATCAGCTACTGCTGACTACCTTCTCTAAACCTTAAATGTAAACCATCATTATGGGGGGCTGATATACATTTATTCAATCAGTTTCTTTCTCCCATATTGTTGTTGTTTCTGTACCCATGTCCTTAAAGCCTTTTTCTGCATGCAGAACACAACCTTAAACTGACTCTCATACTGATCCTAGTTCTTTGATTTTCATCTATCGCACATCTGTTCTCCATATATTTAGATACATACCCTGCAGACACTCAGCTGGCTGATAAACACAGTCCATGGGTTTGTCCCTTTTTGGCTTTAATGTGTGGCCACAAGGCATCCCAGTTTCCCAGTAAAACACCAAATTTAGCTTCTTAACAGCAATAGTGAGAGAGCAACAAAGAACAGTTGAAAAGTAAAGTTGGTAACAAGTCATTTCAACAGCATTTTTTAGGGATGAATATGTAGAGGATGGATGGACCCAGGTTCCCGACTCGCTACACTGATTATTTTGATGCCCTTCACTTTTTTTTCCTGTGGTGCACTGCCACACCATATCAGTGCAACTAAACTTTGCCCAGCTTTTTTTTAACCACTGCAATATTGTATCTTTCATTGTCACATTTTTTTTCCAGCAGGTACAACTGTTGACTTAGCCTGATGAGTTGGCATAGAGAGGAATGATGGAATCTTTGTAGCATGGTTTTATTGTGTGTCAGTGAGATTACAGGGGTTGGACAATGAAACTGAAACACCTGGTTTTAGACCACAATAATTTATTAGTATGGTGTAGGGCCTCCTTTTGCGGCCAATACAGCGTCAATTCGTCTTGGGAATGACATATACAAGTCCTGCACAGTGGTCAGAGGGATTTTAAGCCATTCTTCTTGCAGGATAGTGGCCAGGTCACTACGTGATACTGGTGGAGGAAAACATTTCCTGACTCGCTCCTCCAAAACACCCCAAAGTGGCTCAATAATATTTAGATCTGGTGACTGTGCAGGCCATGGGAGATGTTCACTTCACTTTCATGTTCATCAAACTAATCTTTCACCAGTCTTGCTGTGTGTATTGGTGCATTGTCATCCTCATACACGGCATCGCCTTCAGGATACAATGTTTGAACCATTGGATGCACATGGTCCCCAAGAATGGTTCGGTAGTCCTTGGCAGTGACGTGCCCATCTAGCACAAGTATTGGGCCAAGGGAATGCCATGATATGGCAGCCCAAACCATCACTGATCCACCCCCATGCTTCACTATGGGCATGCAACAGTCTGGGTGGTACACTTCTTTGGGGCTTCTCCACACCGTAACTCTCCCGGATGTGGGGAAAGCAGTAAAGGTGGACTCATCAGAGAACAATACATGTTTCACATTGTCCACAGCCCAAGATTTGCGCTCCTTGCACCATTTGAAACTGACGTTTCGCATTGGCACGAGTGACCAAAGATTTGGCTATAGCAGCCCAGCCGTGTATATTGACCCTGTGGAGCTCCCGACGGACAGTTCTGTTGGAAACAGGAGAGTTGAGGTGCACGTTTAATTCTGCCGTGATTTGGGCAGCCGTGGTTTTATGTTTTTTGGATACAATCCGGGTTAGCACCCGAACATCCCTTTCAGACAGCTTCCTCTTGCGTCCACAGTTAATCCTGTTGGATGTGGTTCGTCCTTCTTGGTGGTATGCTGACATTACCCTGGATACCGTGGCTCTTGATACATCACAAAGGCTTGCTGCCTTGGTCACAGATGCGCCAGCAAGACGTGCACCAACAATTTGTCCTCTTTTGAACTCTGGTATGTCACCCATAATGTTGTGTGCATTTCAATATTTTGAGCAAAACTGTGCTCTTACCCTGCTAATTGAACCTTCACACTCTACTCTTACTGGTGTAATGTGCAATCAATGAAGACTAGCTACCGGGCTGGTCCAATTTAGCCATGAAACCTCCCACACTAAAATGACAGGTGTTTCAGTTTCATTGTCCAACCCCTGTACCTGTATAAGAGGGTGCAATAACATATTAAATTGTAAGAAAATAACTTCCAGATTTGGAATATAGTTTCATAATTCAAGTTAGTTATTCATATAGCACCAATTCAAAGTTAAGGTTATCTCTAGGCACTTTACCAAGCAGACAGACAGTTCGTAAACAGAATGCAGAAAATGAAACGGCGGCACTTGTGTTAAATTATTTTATTGTTGCAGCAATGTTTCTCAGCAATAAATCTTACACCATTCGAAGGCCCGTTTATTTCCTTTTAATGGTGCCACACTGCTTTTGTGGATTGATGTTTTTTTGTTATCTCATTAATTTCATTATCAACACTGTCTCTGTTTGACTTTTTTAATAGACTTTGTTCCTGGAAAAATCATGCTATAATTTTCAGACCATATCAGCCACACCTACCAGAGATCTGTTTAAATACCTAATGTCTCTTCAAGTGTATAGGTGGGAAATACACTTGCACTAAATTTGGATGTACAGAAAATTCTCTCAGAAATAGATGTGACTTTATTGTATGGCCACTGCAAACTTATTTAGGATTATAATTGATCATTTCTGCCAAAATACTACCCAAATTTAAAATAAAATAAACTGTGAAAAAATTAGCCTTGTTGTCCAGACAATTTTGTTAATACCTTTGAGTTAAGCTTGAGGGGTGGGTTAGGAAGGGGTCATAATCAGGTTTTGTGTAAGGATTTTGGAGAAAAGGTACAACAGGGTAATTGTATATCCTAAGCTTTGCCATAGTTGCTTAAAAATAATTGTAATTTAATCTCTTTTTCTACATTTGTTGCAGAAAATGATAGGCATAAAGTCAAGGAATAAAATGAGTGATGTAGTACGTGTGTGTGTGTGTGTGTGGGGGGGGGGTTATTGCTCTTGTGGGTTGGAAGTGTGTTTGGGCGAGATTTGGGTGGAGAAGGAAGCATCAGCTGGCTCCTGCTAATACCCATAACCTCTCAGAGCAGGAGATCCAATAAAGAAAATCCAACCCCCTTCCCCCTCCTCCATAAAATGAACTCCCCAACAGAAACCAGCGCATAAAAACGAATTACATCACATAAACATCAAAACTTTCTGGTTTTTCCCTCAAGTCTGGCAGTTGTCGCTGATGGTGACCTAAATTCCCTAATTTTCATCTTTCACAGAATTTTTCATGTGCTGCTACTCTCCTTTCTTGGTCATGCAGAGCACAGATGTCATCCTACTCCTCCTTTGCATACTGAAGAGCAGGTGTGGGCAACTCCAGTCCTCAAAGGGTCGTGTCCTGCAACCTTCAGATGTCTCCTTGGTCCAACACACCCGAATCAAATGGCGGAATGATTCCCTCAGTATGCAGTGAAGTTTTGCACAAACCTGGTAATGAGCCATGCAATGATTCAAATGTGTTGAACCAGGGGAACATGTTCTAAATCAGAGGTGGGCAACTTCAGTCCTCAAAGGGCCGGTGTCCAGCAACTTTTAGATGTGTCTGTGCTTCAACACGCCTGAATCAAATGTATGGCTCAATACCAGGCCTGTGCAGAACTTCACTGCATACTGAGGAGGTAATTCAGCCATTTGATTCAGGTGTGTTGGACCAAGAATACATCTAAAAGTTGCAGGACACCACCCCTCGAGGACTGAAGTTGCCCACCCCTGCAGAAGAGTAACAACAAATCTTAACCTTTTTAATAATCATAATAATCATCTTTATTGGTCATTGCACATTACAACGAAATTTGTCCTCTGCATTTAACCCATCCCTTATAGGGGAGCAGTGGGCTGCCATTGTGCGGCGCCCGGGGAGCATTCTGGGGCTAAGGGTCTTGCTCAGGGACCCAGAGTGTCAAACTGTGGGGTACGAACTCGGCCCCTTGTGTCCCCTCCGGAACACAAACCTCCTGCTCTAACCACTAGGCCACCACTCCCCTTTTACTCACTTTTTAAAGATCTGGTCTGGGAATCCAAGGTGGCCAGCATCAGTCAATGGAAAAGGTTGAGGTATTAGCATTTAGTCATTTCAATATTTCATTTCGATTACATCTAAGACTGACAGAAATTAAATTAAGAGCAGATTTATGTTTTTCCATCTTATTTTACTAAATTAAACATTTCATAGAGAACAGCAATACAAAATAAATAATGGATTTAATAAAATGCTCAATTACTTGAAAAATCTTTTACTTTAGAATAAAAAATGTGGTAGAGGCTGAGAGCTGTATTTCGGTGTAGTTCTGCAGTGTTTTCTGCACTCAGCAGTCCTGTTTGACAGCCCTGCTCCCAGATCAACGTTGACCAGATGGCATGCCGTGGCCCTAGAGGACTCCATTTTTAATCCTCTTGGCACAGGCTTTGCTAAGCAAGAGGTGGAACGGCTGCTTGGAGTCAGGCGTCAATCATGGCACCTCCGACTGACCCACGCTCTGTGGGACACTGAAACATCCCCACTCTAGCATGCTAACAGAAAAGGCAAAAAATATATATTTTACTAGGCCTTTGCAGGTAAACTGCTGGTATGAATAGACATTTGATGAGCATCAACACAGATGCCAGTGGAGAAGAAACCTCTTAGCTTTAACTTTTTTTTACCTTGTAAATTTGTTCATTGCACACATATATAATCAGTTAAGTAGCTGTGTACAAGTCCTACTGCTTCAAAGGGCCTTTGGATATTTATCATCTATTTGTCATTTAGAAGATGAACAACAATCACTAGTTTTTCTTATCTTTTTGTATAAGCTAGAATTGGCACCGAAGCACAGGTAGCAGAAAACCTTTGCAAAGTAGCAATTTAATACTCTTTGCTTCAAAACCCGTGAGATCATTTATGGCTCATTCATAAGTGCTGCAGCACAGCTAAACATTACAGGAAGTTACAAAAGCAGCAGTTTAAAACTTGACACATTACTGGAAAAGTCATTTATTTATGATCCATATATTGATTTTTGTTGCAGGTGGAAACCATTTTAGGCAGATGACTGCTGCTGATGCATGTCTAGAGTTTTTGCTTGCATTTACAGCAGGCAACCTCAATGCTGAATTTGCCCACAACCCCCAAACACATTTTCATATCCACTTATACAATGAAATCTCAAGTAAACTTAATGTTTTTAAGTCTTCTTTTTCATTTAAGAAAAAAATATTTGTATTCCTAACTTTTCTTTTTACATTTTTTGGGAGTTTATAGGAATGAATGAAGAGGGATGGATAAATAAGGATGTTTTTCAGAAGCACAGGTACCCAGGTGTGGCTTCCTCTTAGAGGCCGAGCTAATGGAATCATCAGACTGTTGCTTGCTGGCTCATCCAGCTCAAGACAAGACGAGACTATCCTGAGGGAGGTCAGGACTAAAAGAAGGCATCTGGAGCCACGGTCTCCCTCCTGTTTCCGGATTCACTTCATTTGCTAGTAAGAGAAAATCACTGTGACATGTACATCAAATCAAATGCTTTTTTTAAAGTCACAACATCCAGTCGTTGATGTTTTGCATCTCTTACTGTGGCAATAAGCCAAAGTTGTTCATTTTAAGGAGCCAGTCTGTAATTGTAAAAAAAAAAAAATCTGAATTTCACATATTTAGGGTTTTGCTCTGCCTTGTGAGTTCTGATTGTAGGAACAACCAGAAGTGCTAAATCAGAGCAGAATAATCTTTCATTAAGCCTGCAAAACCCTCTTCACAATCAAAATCTGAGCCAAAACAAGAAGGGTCTTTAAGGAACACTCAAAACTGAATGCTGATCACAGTATCGATGCTGCATTGATCTGAATGGAGCTGTAATTAAAACAGACGTTGGTTAAATGAAGCAAGCCGCTCTCAATCTGCCTTCGCCTCGGCTATACAGGTTGCTATTAACAATCAGTGCAGGCAGTGGGACTGAGACATCTAATCAGTTTGTCAAAGCTGTAATGCCAACCTAATGAAACAGATTAAAAATGCTTACTTGAAGGGGTGGGCATTTTGCTGATGAGGGCAAATTCAGTATATTATTGAATGCATTTTTCTTGACTGGGATTTAAGGTATTGAAAGCCTAATTATTATTTTGCGGCTGAACAGAAGGAAGAAAAACATATTTCCTTTAACTTTTTACATTTTGTAACCGGGATGTTATGTGATAGATGCATACAGAGTAGTGCATAATTGTGATGTAAAAGGAAAGTGGATGGTTTTCAACATTGTTCATAAATAAAAATCTAAAAAGTGTGATGGGGATGTGTATTTGGCCTTTCTGAACTGACCTTTGGGGTATGTCTTTAATAACTTTTCACATCTGATGACTGAAATTTTGGTATGTTCTTCTTTACTTTCAGATTCCATAGAAAGCATCTCTGAACATCAGTTTTCAGGTCATAGGACACATTCCTAATTTGCTATCTTGGACTTTTTCTGAGCCTTTCTGACACACAGAACTCTGATCTGAACCAGAGATCCCAAAGTTCAGCCTCCCTATTTCCAGTCCCAACATATTTTAGAAAAAAAGATTTAAAAAACTGAAAAAATCTTTTCTTTAAAAAAAAAATTATTCATGTTAAATTTAAATAGTACTAGGTCTAAAGACATTTATCAGTTATTTTTAAAAAGCAAAATAATCGTAGAAGGAAGTGCACAAGAAGTTGAAAATTCAGGAGCGGCGGAGCGAGCCAAAAAGTGGAAGATGATTACAAGAAAGGAAACTATGCGCCACTATGAGACGAAACACGGCGAGCATTACGATAACAAGGGAGATGACAGGAAGAAACAAACCAAACAGCTACAAAAAGGGGCAAGAAGCAAGTTACATTCCCAGTGAGCTAACTGCCAAAGCTGGAAAGGCCTTCACTGAAGGACAGTTTTTGAAGGACTACATGATGAAAGTTAGATATTTTATGTACTAAAAGTAAAATTTGGTTTAACAACATTGCTTTGTCGACAAGCACTGTGGCAGAGTGAATTAAAGGCTTATCAAACATCTATGAGCATCGGTGTTGATGACATGTTTGCGTTGACAGAGGCCAAAGACTTATTTTAGCAGTTGTGCAACACGATTGAGCGGCTCGGTTTGCCATTGAACAGACTGGGGAGCGATCCAACGTATGGAGCGCCAACCATGACAGGAAAAAAGAACGGCTGGTCGCGCTGCTGCACAGAAAGCTGTAGGAGAAAGATGCAGAGTCAGAAATAGCTCTGCATTGCATTATACATGAACATGCAGCGTGCAGCAAATGTCTGAAATTTGACCGCGTCGTGTCTGTCACCCTTCAATGTGTTAAATAAATTCTCCGTAGGCCTGTGCTATGGAGATGTGATGTCCTTCACTGAGCTGCATTGGCTCAGCAGGGGAAACGTGCTGAAGAGCTGAACTAAAGACATTCATGGAGGATCGAAGACTGGATGATCCAAAATGAAAGACTGATTTGGTTCTCCTTGTGGACACAACACAGGACATGAACGTCCCGGACCTAAAGCTGCAGGGCCCTGATCAGTTCATCACAACAGGAATTCAGAGTCTGAAGGCCTTCTTTGTAAAACTGATACTGTGGAAAGTTCAGCTGGCTGCAAATCACCTCAGCCATTTGCTGCATGCAGGTCTTTGATGGAAGAGGATGCAGCTTTCAGAGATGATGAATATTTCTCTGCAATTAAAATCTGCAGCATGAGTTTGATGAATAATTTGCAGACTTCAAGACACACTGTGGCACTTTCCAGCTGTTTGCAGACCCCTTCTCAGCCGATGTGGAGACTGTGCCCAGTAGGCTGTAGATGGAAATTACTGGCTTGCAGTGCAGCAGTCAACTGAAAGCTAAATTCAGAGAGGCTCAGGGAAAGACAGACCTGGATAAAGGTTTCTGCGACAGCTGCCTCCATCATTCCCACAGAGCTTTCCACCAGGTAATGTACCTCTTTGGGAACACAAATCTCTGTGAAAACCTTTTCTCTACAAGGAACTTTAACAAGAAGAAATACAGGACAAGACTTTCAGATTCCAGTCTTCAAGCTGTACTGAACGTTTCCTCTGCAAGGTCCATCAGAGGTGAATGTGGCTCAGCTGTGTAAGCAGAAGTGCTGCCAAGTATCTGGCAAGAAATGATGCACAAACTGACTCTGGGGGAAGGTTTTTGTACAGTGTAATATCAAATTAATTTCTATAATCTATAAAGATTTACAAGTGACTTGTTTTTTTCTTTGTTTCCTAAAATTCTTGGTATATTCTCGTTTCTATGTTAGCAAGAGAATAGTCTGTAATTCAGTTCATTTCAAATTCTAGAAAAGTTTAACATTTACAATAAAATATTTGCATTATTTGTATAAAATAAAACTGCATAACATGAAAGACACTTTTTGCATGTTTCTGTTGTAGCAGAAAACTTCTGTTGTCACTTGTTGCAGTTTTGTATAAATGCATTATGTTAGCTAATACAACTTATACAATAACGCATCATTTGTTTCATTGTACCTTGCTGACACTGAAGTGGCCCTCCAGTAAGAGGACAGTTCCAATACTGACCCCCTACTCATTTGAGTATGAGGCCCTTGATCTAAACCCAGGGTTTCCCCAACTGGATACAATACCCGTGTAG
>JAHHUM010002690.1:0-90339 GCA_036173005.1 Crenichthys baileyi
TATATTTTAAATTTCTGGTTTCAGTTTTCTTGGGTAGAACCCCGCATCTTGACCTGGCAGTATTTATCCACTCTACCTTGTAAAAGTCAGGGCATCACTTATCCACAACCCCCTTCAGGTTAACCTCACAGATTTTACTGTACGTCAAATAGAGATCTGAACTAAGAATAGGCTTGTCCAAGATGTACATTTTCATCTGGTTAGACAATTCTTTTGATGATACTGAAAAATAAAATCCCTCGTCATCTCCACTTTTCTAGCAGACACCTGAAGATTCTGGGTCATAACTGAATGAAGAAATGCTCATGACCATAGTTTTATCGGAAAAGTAACCCCAGAGCATGATGCTGTCACCACCATGTTTAACAGTGGGCATAACCGTTTCTTTGGTGATGTACAGTGTTGTACGTATCTTTGGACAACACCGATGATCCACATGGCCCTGTCTTTCAGTGTTTAGCCCTTTCTCTCTCCTAGACATAGCTACTGACTGAGCTTTTACTGTAACTAACTCTATGTGCTCTCTTAAAACCAAAATTTGAAAACGGGGCTCAAAGTTATATTTTTCTTCCAAGATGAAAAGACTAAAGGAGCTACATCCATTAACATTTACCTTTTTTCCTTCCCATAGAAAGTACTCCTGGATCAGTGCTTCTTTGTTCTCTTTGTGACTCTGCTCTGTTCTCTCTAACCCCCCAGTCGGTGTGGCAGATGCCGCTCACACTGAGCCTGGGTTCTACTGGAGGTTACTTCCTGTTAAAAGGGTTTTTTTCCCTCCACTGTCGTTACATGCATGCTCAGTATGAGGGATTGCTGCAAAGTCACGCCAGTGACTGTCCCTGTCTCTACGTGCTCATCTGGGAGGAGTGAATGCTGCAAGTCACTGACTGGATGCAATCTGCTGGGTTTCCTTAGATAGAAAACTTTTTATCCAATTTTGAATAAATAACAGAATCTGACTGCACTGTTCAATGATTAAGATAAATTGGAATGTATGTACCTGACTTTTGTGAAGTGACTTGAGACGACAAGTGTTGTGAATTGGCGCTATATAAATAAACTGAATTGAATTGAATTGAATTTTTTACAGGGTTTTGGGATGTTTGAAAGGTGCAAGTGTTGCAGGCGTTTTGTTCTTTAGAAGAAAAGGATTTTGCCTTTCAACCGCAATTTTTAGTGTGGCTCAGTAGAAAGAGTAATTGTCTTGCAGTCTGAAAGTTATGGGATTGATTCCAGCTTCCTCCGGTCACATGTCAATGTGCCTCATAGGTAAAGCATGTTGATTAACAATGTATGTATTGGTGTGTGAATGTCTGTGCAATTGGGTGAATATGGCTCAAGTGCAAAATGCTTTAAGTGGTCGGTGTCACAATAAAACCTATATAAATTCGGTCCATTTTCTATTTAATTAGTCCAGACATTACTACCCTAGGCAGGAGGTCGATGATCGACTTTATTGTCATGTCTTCAGACCTTCGGCCGTATGTCTTGGTGAAGAGAGGGGCTGAGCTGTCCGCTGATCACCACCTGGTGATGAGTTGGATCCGCTGGAGGAGGAGAAAGCCGGACAGACTTGGTAGGCCCAAGTGTATAATGAGGATCTGCTGGGAACGCCTGGCGGAGCCCTCGGCCAGGGATGTATTCAACTCCCACCTCCAGGAGAGCTTTGACCAGATTCCAGGGGAGATATAGACATAGTGCCCGAGTGGACCATGTTCTCCACGTCTATTGTCGATGCTGCCGTCCGTAGCTGCGGCCGGAAGGTCTGCAGTGCCTGTTGCGGTGGCAATCCCCGAACCCGGTGGTGGACACTGGCAGTAAAGGATGCTGTCAAGCTGAAGAAGGAGTCCTATCTTGTGGCTTGTGGGACTCCTTAGTCAGCTGACGGGTACCCTGGGGCCAAGCGTGCCGTGGCCCGGGCTGTGGCAGAGGCAAAAACTCGGGCCTGGGACCAATCCTGCCATAATTTTGAATATATACAGAAATAAATAAATGCTCAATGAATAAATAAGCATACGAGTAAATGCATAAAAATGCAGTAAATAAATAAATGTCGGCAGAAATTAAATTATTCAATGAGACCTTATTTATTATCCATTACAATTTTAAACTTTTTTTATTAATGACTTATTTTTAAATGTATTTATTTATGTGTATGATTTAGTATTTTCTTTTTGTCTGTTTTATTTTTACTTTGTATTTTTTTACTATATTTATTTGTTCAATGCTATTTATTTATGCCTGGTCTTTGAACATTTCTGTATGAATTTCTGCCTTATTATGCAAACGAGGAGCAGCTGTGTCTTCACCGTCAGAGGTCGGACACCGGTAGGCTGAGGCCGTTGCCTGGCCCTCGCGGCTCGCTGTGTGGTGGGTGACAAGGGTGCTTGGAGGGTTGCTGTGTGCTTGGCTCGCTGTATGGAGCTTCAGAGCTCTTATGGGAAGCTGCTAATAGACTGGAAGAATTAGGACGCTGTTAAGAGTTCCTACAACGAACATCGGCCTGCCGAGTTGGCCATTGGTAAATGCTTTTTGATGGGAAAAAGAAGGGCAGATTTGAGCTATGCAGGATTTGAGCTATTCTGCCTATTAGCTAACCAGCCAACAGGCAGAAGTTGACGTCTGAAGACAGAGCCCCTCCTCATATGCATAATGAAATGCATACGGAAATGTAAAAAGCATAAATAATATCAATGAACAAATAGAGTTAAAAAAATACTAAGGAAAATAAAACAGACAGAAAATATTAAAACATACATATAAATATATACATTTAAAAATAAGTAATTAATAAATAAAGTTGAAAATTGTAATAGATAATAAATAAATCCGGTTAGTATTACAAAGGTGAATAAATAAAGAAGCTCATTAATTTTATATATACACTTATGTTTCATTGAATGAACTGCCTACATTTATTTATTTACTGCATTTTGTGTATTTAATCATATGCTTATTTATTTATTGAGCATGTATTTATTTCTGTATATATTCTATATATTCTTAATTATGGCAGGATTAGTCCTCCATACTTAGCAGCTTTCCTAATCAGTTTCCATCCTGCCTTTTGATTAATTCTGGTGAAACGTACATTTTTAATAACATCACTTTGCTTCATATATTCATCAAATATTGGTAACTGTCTTCATTAATTCATGGTATAAATAATCCTGAGTATTTTGTTTCTGTTTGTTGTCATGTTGTGTTATGGCTTTTGTTGTCATGTAGAGTTGTGGCTTTTGTTGTCAT
Source organism: Crenichthys baileyi (assembly GCA_036173005.1). NCBI lineage: Eukaryota > Metazoa > Chordata > Actinopteri > Cyprinodontiformes > Goodeidae > Crenichthys > Crenichthys baileyi. The sequence continues at coordinate 3,250 of JAHHUM010002690.1, forward strand.
GTTGTGGCTTTTGTTGTCATGTAGTGTTGTAGCTTTTGTTGTCATGTTGTGGCTTTTGTTGTCATGAAGAGTTATGGCTTTTGTTGTCATGTTGTGGCTTTTGTTGTCATGTTGTGTTGTGGCTTTTTTTTCATGTTGTGGCTTTTGTTGTCATGTTGTGGCTTTTGTTATCATGTTGGGTTGCGGCTTTTGTTGTCATGTAGTGTTAATGGTTAATGGACTGAACTTATATAGCGCTTTTCCAGTCAGACAGACCACTCAAAGCACTCTACACTAGGCAACTTGAGGTTAAGTGCCTTGCCCGTGGGCACAACGACATATGGCAGGAGGAAGCTGGAATCGAACCCACAACCTTCTGATTGCAAAATGACTACTCTTCCTACTGAGCCACAGTCGCCTAAAACCAAAAGTTGTGGCTTTTGTTGTCATTTTGTGTTGTGGCTTTTGTTGTTGTGTTGTGGCTGTGTTGTCATGTTGTGGCTTTTGTTATCATGTTGTGGCTTTTGTTGTCATGTTGTGGCTTTTGTTGTGGCGTTGTGTTGCGGCTTTGTTGTCGTGTTTTTTTGTGGCTTTTTTGTCATGTTGCGTTGTGGCTTTTGTTGTCATGTTGTGGCTTTTGTTGTCATGTTGTGGCTTCTGTTGTCACGTAGTGTTGTGGCTTTTGTTATCATGTTGTGGCTTTTGTTGTCATGTTGTGGCTTTTGTTATGGCGTTGTGTTGCGGCTTTGTTGTCGTGTTTTTTTTCTGGCTTTTTTGTCATGTTGCATTGTGGCTTTTGTTGTCATGTTGTGGCTTTTGTTGTCATGTTGTGGCTTCTGTTGTCATGTAGTGTTGTGGCTTTTGTTGTCATTTTGTGTTGTGGCTTTTGTTGTTGTGTTGTGGCTTTTGTTGTCATGTTGTGGCTTTTGTTGTCATGTTGTGCCTTTTGTTGTCATGTAATGTTGTGGCTTTTGTTGTCATTTTGTATTGTGGCTTTTGTTGTGTTGTGGCTTTTGTTGTCATGTTGTGGCTTTTGTTGTCATGTAGTGTTGTGGCTTTTGTTGTTGTGTTGTGGCTTTTGTTGTCATGTTGGCTTTTGTTGTCATGTAGTGTTGTGGCTTTTGTTGTCATGTAGTGTTGTGGCTTTTGTTGTCATGTAGTGTTGTGGCTTTTGTTGTCATTTTGTATTGTGGCTTTTGTTGTGTTGTGGCTTTTGTTGTCATGTTGGCTTTTGTTGTCATGTAGTGCTGTGGCTTTTGTTGTCATTTTGTGTTGTGGCTTTTGTTGTTGTGTTGTGGCTTTTGTTGTCATGTTGGGTTGCGGCTTTTGTTGTCATGTAGTGTTGTGGCTTTTGTTGTTGGGGCTTTTGTTGTCATGTTTTGGCTTTTGTTGTGGCGTTGCGTTGTGGCTGTTGGATTTTGTTGACCCTGCTGGCTGTCTGCTAGAAAGCTAAAGATGCACACTGATTTTATTTTTCAGCGTCACAGTGATTCCAAGCATGACTGCATGAGAGAAAAAATCTAATTAAAGCTTTGGAATGAGCTAGAGTCCAGAAATAAATCTTACAATCTCATTTAAGATGGAGTGGGCAAATATTCCAAAGTCAAGATCTGGCATGCTGATAGACTCTAAAGAAGACTGAATGCTACAATTGAATAAAAATAGGCTCTAGGGTTGTGCACATAAATAACACATTTTTCCTTCCAACAGGTATGCCAGTTTTTCAGTTACATTTTACAGAATAAATGTTGCAGTACATTTTTCACATTTTGGACACTTCCTTGGACACATGCTCGTGTTATTTTTACTATTTTAGAATTTAATCAGTTCAGTTTAGTTATAAATAACAGGATTTCATTTTTCAGGACAGGATTTATGTGATCCACCATTATTAGATTGCTCTTTCAACCTTTCAGTCCATATCGGAGAGGTTAGTGGCCCTCGGTCCCCTGGGTGGCTCAGGCTGAAGAAGCTGCTTTCATCAGCCCTTTGCAGCTCTGAAAGTGTTCAATTGGAGAAGATGCAAGGTTAGAAAGCCCTGGATGACTCCTCCATGGAGAATTCTGGTAGAGTGTGTAACATCACCGAGTGACAAAGGACAAAAAAAGAAATTCAATTATGGTACAGGGCGAAGAAATTGTAGTGTGTATAGAAAACTTCAATAATCGGTGAAAACAACAAAACGAGATGTCAAAAGATAATTGTTGTCAATTTAAAGTTTTTTTTTCACTCCTATAGAACTGAACACTATTAACTTTACTTTGTGTCTCTAATTGCATTTTATTCTCAAGAGATATTTGTTCCCAGATTTGAACCTCTCGACAGTCACTTTTGAATGTAATTCAAACTGTGGCAGAAGAGGAAAAGAAACCAGGTTTCAGTTATGGAAGATGGAGTCTGGATGTAATTTTTTTGACTACTGATGGGAGAGAAAGGAGCACTGAAGTGTTGAGGCAGAAATTATTATATCCCTATGATCGCTCCATGATTAGAGATATAAATTAATTTCTGAAGGGGCTATGTTTCATAATGAGAATTGTTTCTGTCATATAAAAAGATATATTTATACTTACAGTACACCTTGGCTTTTATATTGCTGGTAGATACTGTGCTTTGCAAATGGATTCACTCCTCTTGAACGTTTTAACATTTTGTCACACTACATCGACAAACCTGAATATATTTTTATTTTATGTGACAGACCAACACAAAGTAGTGCATCGTTACAAATTAAAAGGAAAGTTATACCAAACGTTATCCCCCTAAAATCTGAAAAGTGTGGCATACATTTGTATTCTGCCAGATTATATGGAGAGCATCTGTGAACATTATACTTCATAAGTTCTGCCCAAGATTCTCAATTTGATTTCCCACTTGGACTTTGACTGGGCCATTCTAACACAGGAATATGCTTTGATTTAAAACATTTTTCTGTAGCTCTGGCTTTTTATTTGGGTTTGCTATCCTGATCAAAGGTGAGCCGTTGTCCCAGACTCAAATCTTTTGCTGCCTAGGTCTTCCTTCACAATTGTCCTGTACTTAGCTTTGTTGATCTTCCCATCAATTCTGACCAGCTGCCCAGTCCATGCTGAAGAAAAGCATCCCCATAGCATGATGCTGCCACCATTATATATAAAGGTGTATATATATATATATATACAGGGGTTAGACAATGAAACTGAAACACCTGTCATTTTAGTGTGGGAGGTTTCATGGCTAAATTGGACCAGTCTGGTAGCCAGTCTTCATTGATTGCACATTGCACCAGTAAGAGCAGAGTGTGAAGGTTCAATTAGGAGGGTAAGAGCACAGTTTTGCTGAAAATATTGAAATGCACGCAACATTATGGGTGACATACCAGAGTTCAAAAGAAGACAAATTGTTGGTGCACGTCTTGCTGGCGCAGCTGTGACCAAGACAGCAAGTCTTTGTGATGTATCAAGAGCCACGGTATCCAGGGTAATGTCAGCATACCACAAGAAGGACGAACCACATCCAACAGGATTAACTGTGTAGGCAAGAGGAAGACTGTCTGAAAGGGATGTTCGGGTGCTAACCCGGATGTATCCAAAAAACAACATAAAAACCACGGCTGCCCAAATCACGGCAGAATAAATGTGCACCTCAACTCTCCTGTTTCCACCAGAACTGTCCGTCGGGAGCTCCACAGGGTCAATATACACGGCCGGCTGCTATAGCCAAACCTTTGGTCACACATGCCAATGCCAAACGTCGGTTTCAATGGTGCAAGGATCGCAGTTCTTGGGCTGTGGACAATGTGAAACATGTATTGTTCTCTGATGAGTCCACCTTTACTGTTTTCCCCACATCCAGGAGAGTTACGGTGTGGAGAAGCGCCAAAGAAGTGTACCACCCAGACTGTTGCATGCCCAGAGTAGAGCATGGGGGTGGATCAGTGATGGTTTGGGCTGCCATATCATGGCATTCCCTTGGCCCAAAACTTGTGCTAGATGGGCGCGTCACTGCCAAGGACTACCGAACCATTCTTGAGGACCATGTGCATCCAATGGTTCAAACATTGTATCCTGAAGGCGGTGCCGTGTATCAGGATGACAATGCACCAATACACACAGCAAGACTGGTGAAAGATTGGTTTGATGAACATGAAAGTGAAGCTGAACATCTCCCATGGCCTGCACAGTCACCAGATCTAAATATTATTGAGCCACTTTGGGGGTTTTGGAGGAGCGAGTCAGGAAGTGACCTGGCCACTATCCTGCAAGAAGAATGGCTTAAAATGCCTCTGACCACTGTGCAGGACTTGTATATGTCATTCCCAAGACGAATTGATGCTGTATTGGCCACAAAAAGAGGCCCTACACCATACTAATAAATTATTGTGGTCTAAAACCAGGTGTTTCAGTTTCATTGTCCAACCCTGTTATATATATATTATATAATATATATATATATATAATTATATATATTAAAATATATTATATTATATATATATTTTATTTTATATATATATATATATAAATATTATATATATATATTGTGTTTAGGGTGATGAGCAATGTTATTTTCAGACACGCATTAAGTTTTGCATGTTGGCCAAAAAGTTAAACTTAAGTCTCATCTTCTACAAATGTGCTGTGTCTCCTTATACAGCTTGTGGCAAACTTTAAACATGCCTTTTATGGCTTTCTTTCAGCTTTGGCTTTCTTCTCGAAACACTTGCTTAAAGACCAGGGACCGTATCACAAAGAATCCTAAGACTAAAAATAGCTCTTAATGACATCATTCTAAGAATAATTGTAGATTTTCTCGAATTCTACGATTTTTATTAGAATTTTCTCTTGGTAAGATAAAAGTTATACACGATGCACCTTAGGCCTTTAGAGAGCTCCTGATGTGAAGAAATGTTAAGAGTAATGAGGAAGACTTTTAGTGAGCTTAAGAGTGTCTTAAACAGACAAGATGGTTGAAAGACCAAGAGAGAAAGGATAGATATTCCCCGTACAATGAACAACAGTGAATTAATAAAATGCTACTGGCTCGATCATGCAGGGATCCACCCCCATAATAATCAAGTAAATAAGCACACAAACCCCTGTAACAAGCTTACAATTATTAATATAGAGATAAGATAAAATTTATCATCCCCCTAGGACGAAATTGAATAGTTTAAGCAGCAGGACAGGTTAAAGGTGCACTCTAGTAAGGTCATATTAGGAAGGATAAAAAATTATAAAAACAATAATAAATTACCATGAATAAAAAGTGAACAAAATTCCAAACAGTAAAGTACTGAATTATTGAAATATTTACAGACAGTATAATGCTTTCAAAAGATACATTTGAAAAAATAGGAAAAACTCAACTCAAACTTTTTTGAGCTTTGAGTTTAATTAGTTTATTGTTTCTTTGCCTAATTTTCACAAAATGTGATGGAAGATTGTTTTTTTCCCACTGTGGAAAACAAATTACCGATGCATTAAATATTTTGTTTCATTGTTCTTCTGCTGCACTAATTTTCTTCCTTTCCAGTTTTCCTCTTTGTAGAAGTCATAATTCAAAACTTTATAAGGAAAAATGATTTCCTGTAAGTGCACTAAAGAACGTCGAGTAATGAGCTTTGCCTGTATGAATGCTGCAATTCAATTTGTCAATTACTCAATTGACCTATCCATTCATTGCAATGCTCTTTGCAACACAGCCAACAATTAATATTGCAGATATCCATTCATTTTCATTTAGTCAGTAAATTTAGATAAAATACAATGACTCCTCCTGAGGGGCTATTTTTTTCTCAGCCAAAGAGAATAATGTTTTTTCTTCTTCCAGTCTATTTCCTCAGAAAAGTGTGGACAACAAGTCCAGTACCACAACAGGGTTCATTATTTTTTTCCTGTCCTTGAAAAGAAATATTTGAGTAGGTACACACAAGTGAAAAGAGCTATGCCGCACACAGACTTAACCCAATCTTTCAAAAGGCAAAAGGCGGCTTTTAGGTGTGACAGGAACCAGCGAAGCCTCCAAGATCGGCCTGTGACGCTGCAGAGGAGTCCGTTATATAAGAGTGTTTCATCCTTGAATGAAAAGCAGTGAATGACGTAAAGGCTTTTATTAAAGAATAAGATCTACTCACATTAGCAAGACTTTTAATTGAAACTGACTACGATTTGAGACAAACCGAGGGACAATAGTATCTATGGAAACCGAGAAGATCTTCAGGCAGCAGAAATATGTGTTACATGATGCTTCAAGCGAAGTTTGTAAATGATTTGTCCACTTTTTCTGGTTTTTGACAAGGTAGCATTGCCATTGCAGCACAGCTAGTTTTTAAAGGAAGTTATAAAAGCAGTCCTTTAAAACTCACAAGATTGTTTATAATCTGGTAAATATTTCTGCCAGTTATTTTTTAGCTGTTTTCACTATACATTTTTTTGAGGACATGCTTCAATATAAACATTGCGTCTGGCAATGAGTATTATAGTACATACACCATATCTTTCAAGACCTATATCATTTTTACTGTGATTGAACTAGAGGGAGCTGCACATCTGGCTAGTGTTTGACTTGATGAATACATTTTACATGGATTGAGGTGGGTGACTAAATAAAGACGACCAGGTTGGGCCATTGCTGAATTGTTAGAGCTTTACATAAAAGGAAAAAATATGTATTATTTATTCATTCATTCATTCATCTTCTATACCGCTTATTCCATAGTGGTCATGGGGGAGCTGGTACCTATCTCCAGCAGTCTATGGGCGAGAGGCAGGGTATACAGGGTATTTATTCAGAATTATTTTTATTTCAAAATCTAAATAAAAAAAGAACAAAACCGATTAAGATGATCACTTTCCGCCATAATTTACATCTGCATACTTGCTAAGATTCATATTTCAAACTTGGCGAGAAAAGAAGTCATTAGGTGGAAAAATCTAATGACATGATCAATGACATGATCAGTTGTACAAACACAGAGCCTACCTTGGGTCCTGGCATGTTGAATCACCTCTAGGAGTTGGGGCCTGTTTTAATCTCACAGCAGGCATTAAGAAAAACAAGTTTGCATCGGCATTTGGACCTTCTTGCAAACAATGGAATGTATTTTCACCTGTAAATCACAATTAAACCTAAATTTTGAAGAAATGAGGAGTTGTGCTGTTTTCAGCTTTGGCTTTCTTCTTGAAACACTTGTATAAAGACCAGGGACTGTATCACAAAGAATCCTAAGACTAAAAATTGCTCTTAATGACATCATTCTAAGAAGAATCGTAGATTTTCTCGAATTCTACGATTTTTCTTAGAATTTTCTCTTGGTAAGATAAAAGTTATATAATATGAATTTACATATTTATTCATGTTTCGCACCATTAGTGCCCAGAGCGCCTGAAAAAGTTGTTCAAACATGTGCCATGTTTAGGGTACGACCTTCAAAATCTTTTCAACACCCCAGGGATCTTTCTTCCTTTTAAACCTTATGCTGTATTATAGCTTGATATGTTATATATTTGAACCTAAATGCATAAAAGGCTATTTTCGTCAGGAAGTATATTTTAGTGTGTAAATTTATAAACAGGGTGAGTTTTCAGAGGTGGTATCGCTTTCACTCCATGCAAAAGTGTTAAAATCTGTTGTCTTGAAAAGAAGTGAGCTCTAGACTACAGTAAAAGGCTTGATTTAAGGCTAATGCATACTCTACAGGAACATAGAAATTTGCTCTCTCTCCAAGAGCTGCAAGAACAAAATTACATCATTCTGTTCTGGCAGCCCTGGTTTTTGGAGCTCCTGCAGCTCTTTCTTGTCCCACACTCTTGTTTGGCGTAATATGAAAGTGGTGTGCTACAGTAGGAGCAGGGGTGGATCTACAGGGTTGCAAGTTGCGGTTATGTCCTTAAAATACTTGTAACCACTTGTTTGTAACCGCTTGTTTGTCCAAAAGCAACCTTGCAACCTTCAAATTAAACATTAATTTACCAAAAAGTAGATAAATGTAGATATAATCAGAGGTCCCTGGAAAACGTAGTTAGGGCCCTGCATCAAACACCGTCTCTCACCACATTAACGAGGCAGTCTGTCTGCAGCCCAGCAGAGTGGAGTAACTGACCTGTCCAAGTTTCTGCAGTTAAGGTCAGTTTGTTCAGGTGATGTTTCAACACACAACAGTAAAGGCAACTTAAGTTTGAAAGAAAATGAAAGAAATCTCTGCTGAAGTGACCGACGTTTACAGTGTAATACATTTATTAATCGTTTGACGACACTGACTCACTCTCGTGTGATTTGTAAGAGTGTTGGCATATTTCTCTTCTTAGTTTACCTTCCAATAAGCACGATAATAGTTAATGAAAAGTTCAGCTATGAAAACAAAATGTTCGGGTTTGCTTTTGTAGGGGCTGCAGTTTCACTGACGGTTCTATGTGATCAATATCACAGCAATGAGGCACAATTAAACCACGTTACATCAGGTTGGTCAGATCAAGGGCGTAGCTTTGGCTCTAGCACTGGGGGGGTTAAGCTCTCAGCCAAGTTATTTATTAATTAAATCATTTACTTTTGTAAAAGAAGTCAGCCAAAGATGGCATTCAGGTTTTAGAAATTTATTCAAATGCTTTCACTGTTTTTACTTAACTTTCCTGTTTTCTTAGTATTTACTCTGCGGTTTTTCTGTTCCACATCAGTTCAGCAATTAATAAAAGGCTTACTTTACTTCATCTTTTTTCTAACACAGAACCAAATACGTTACATTTTTAGAGCACCTTCATATTCATGAATGCTGCATCGTGGTGTTTCTGGGGATCTAGAATGGATTAATTGTATTTCAATTCATTTCAATGAGGAAATGGATTCCACATATGAATAATTCCAGTTAAGAGCTCCAACATGAAACAAATTAACTTATAAAGCAGAGGCACCACCAGGGGCATTTTTAGGGTCTGAACCATTGGGGTCTTTAGCCCAGGCACTGAATAGTTTAATTTCATTATACAGCGCCTGAGTTTAGTCACTAAAAGGTAAAGTAACACAGGACATGTTGTAGCAGCTCTCTGCCTTGGCTGGGTTCTCATTGAATGCAAATTATTGTGAATCAAACAAAAAAGCTTCACAATAATTTGACTTGGTTTTAATTTTTTGTTAGTAGTTGACGTGAATGATGAAGAGAAACAGTTACAGCTGATGAAAAAAACATTTGGCAGAAGCAGATAATGACACATTTTGTGATATTTAGAAAACACTTTCTGCTCAGTCCGTCAAACTAAAGTTGTTCTTAAACTCAAAGAAACTATGTTTACTGTGGCTCAAAAAAATGTACATCTTTTCTCATCTATAAAAATGACTTTTTAAAATTTTAAAATTTTTGAATCATGCTTCTGTTATTTTCCTGGTCATGCTTTAGTTTTTGTCTTCTAGTTCATGTTTTGTCAAGTTAGGTTTTTGGATCTGGTTATACTTTAGTTTCATGTTTTTCTAGTTATGTTTCTATAAGTTTGTATCCTTGAATTTCTGTTTTGCTCCAGTCACGTTGTGTTCTCTCTTGTCTGTCAATTAACTTCATTCGGTTCACCTGCACCTAGCATTCAGTCTCCTCGTTTCACCTGGTTCTTATATACACATCTGTTCTGTTCATTCCTCGCGGAAACATTATGGATCACTTCACTCTGTTGTTGTTTCGTCTCATGTCAAGTTTGTGCCAAGCCTGTCTTCTCTGCCTGTCCATGTCTGTTTTTGCCACCACCTGCTGAAGTAAGTTTCATTTATTAAATCAGTTTATTCACCTACCGTCATGCCGCCTATCCGTCTGCATTCCGGGGTCCTCAGCTACACCACCCCTGACATTTCTTTTCTCTCTTTCTTAAATTTCTAAAAAAAAAATGGTATAAAATAGATTTTCTTAGATTTTGATGGAGTGGTAAGACCCTAAAAAACATTTATTTATTTTAATTATGCTGTGAGCTATCCCAACATTTCATTAAAATATCTTCCTTCTTTCATGAACCTGTTGTTTTACTGCCATCTTTCCAGCCCTTCATTCCACTTAGTCCGTTATTCTCCACTTAGCCATTAGTTTAGTCTTTGCTATGAAAATTTTCTGTAGAGAAAAAGTTGTTTAAAATAGAACATGGAGCCTCATCTTGGACTCTCACCTTTTGTCCTGTTATCAGTACTAATTTAACAGTTATTAATAAATGTATACATAAAGTGGTATGTATATATTACATTGAGTAAATCTGTATCCTCGTTTAATGAGTTTAGTTTATATAATATTACAGGGGTTGGACAATGAAACTGAAACACCTGGTTTTAGACCACAATAATTTATTAGTATGGTGTAGGGCCTCCTTTTGCGGCCAATACAGCGTCAGTTCATCTTGGGAATGACATATACAAGTCCTGCACAGTGGTCAGAGGGATAGTGGCCAGGTCACTACGTAAAACTGGTGGAGGAAAACGTTTCCTGACTCACTCCTCCAAAACACCCCAAAGTGGCTCAATAATATTTAGATCTGGTGACTGTGCAGGCCATGGGAGATGTTCAACTTCACTTTCATGTTCATCAAACCAATCTTTCACCAGTCTTGCTGTGTGTATTGGTGCATTGTCATCCTGATACACGGCGCCGCCTGCAGGATACAATGTTTGAACCATTGGATGCACATGGTCCTCAAGAATGGTTTGTTAGTCCTGGGCAGTGACGCGCCCATCTAGCACATGTATTGGGCCAAGGGAATGCCATGATATGGCAGCCCAAACCATCACTGATCCACCCCCATGCTTCACTCTGGGCATGCAACAGTCTGGGTGGTATGCTTCTTTTGAGCTTCTCCACACCGTAACTCTCCCGGATGTTGGGAAAACAGTAAAGGTGGACTCATCAGAGAACAATACATGTTTCACATATTCCACAGCCCAAGATTTGCGAACCTTGCACCATTGAAACCGACGTTTGACATTGGCATGAGTGAACGAAGGTTTGGCTATAGCAGCCCGGCCGTGTATATTGACCCTGTGGAGCTCCCGACGGACAGTTCTGGTGGAAACAGGAGAGTTGAGGCGCACATTTAATTCTGCCGTGATTTGGGCAGCCGTGGTTTTATGTTTTTTGGATACAATCCGGGTTAGCACCCAAACATCCCTTTCAGACAGCTTCCTCTTGCCTCCACAGTTAATCCTGTTGGATGTGGTTCGTCCTTCTTGGTGGTATGCTGACATTACCCTGGATACCGTGGCTCATGATACATCACAAAGACTTGCTGTCTTGGTCACAGATGCGCCAGCAAGACGCGCACCAACAATTTGTCCTCTTTTGAACTCTGGTATGTCACCCATAATGTTGTGTGCATTTCAATATTTTGAGCAAAACTGTGCTCTTACCCTGCTAATCGAACCTTCACACTCTGCTCTTACTCGGCAATGTGCAATCAATGAAGACTGGCTACCAGGCTGGTCCAATTTAGCCATGAAACCTCCCACACTAAAATGACAGGTGTTTCAGTTTCATTGTCCAACCCCTGTACATATTACATGTGTCATTCAGAAAAATAAAACAGTTAACTAATTTATGGTCCACCTGTGATTAATTGCTATGATTTATGTCTTATTAATTCTGCACCTTTAAACAAACCAGAGGTGAATGTTTAGGATCAGAAGATATGAAAGTGAAGAGGGAGGCTTACTTTTGCTCTTTCTACTCTGTCTTTCTGGAACCAGGAGATGTTTTTCTGGTTTATTAAGCAACACCTGTTTCTGTCTACATGTAGAACTGGACTATAGGACCGGCTGCAGCCATGAGATGCAATGCGGGGATCTGAAGGACCTTTTAATGTGTTTAGCTATGTTAGGATTAAATGCTCTGATTTTGACTAAGGTAAAGGATCAGATATTTTTCAAATCATGATGCAGATCCAGCTAGAAGCTTACAGAGAGGGTTCCTACTGTTTTCTATCATGGCCAGGGCATTTAACTTCACCTGTAGCATAGGTGAAAGTCCCTCATCATGACCCTGATGATGCTCATTAGTGAACCTCCACCTCATGTCTTGCTGGGTGAATAAGTAAATAGCGCTAGCTTACAAGGCTCCCACTCTGGTTGGCTCCGCTTTGCTCTGAAATGAGCCGTCTCCACAATTGTAGCCCTGTTTGATGCGCTCAGTATAACTTTTTTGGTAAGTAATGAGGCAGGCCAACGCTCCTGGACTGAACAGCCGTTCTGAACTTCTCCAGAATGGACAAATTGTCAGTCCGACTGAGCCTGTGCGCGTAGTTGCACAGTTTTGGTGCAGCGTGTGCCCAAATAACCACTTTTTGTCATCTTTTCCTTTAGATTCATTGTCAGGTTAGGTGGAGCGGGCAGTGATTATATGGAAAACAATAGAAACAAATCGGGTTGTTTTTTAAATAAAAATGTGAAGTCTGTCATTTTGGAGCTTAATGCATCCTTTGAACAGACCTATTCTCCTAAATGACTTCTTTCATGATATGCGGGGCTGTTTTGAAAACATCTGGAGCTTCAGCCCCAGAGGTCCAGGTGGCAGGTCTAACAAAGCAACTGGGTACCAGCATATATAGGAGCTAGTCCACATACACCGCCATTCAGTGTCTGCGTGTACAGGCGTGTGCGAGTGCCGTAGAGAAAACTTACTTAACAATACATATATATTTACCTCATTTTGAGTTTTGCTCTTTTTACAAGGTGTTGTACACCAACTGTGAAAAATCGTTGTCTGTCTGCTTTTTTGAGAGTACAACCAGCCTCACTGGTGACTGAATCAAAAGTACAGCAAACAGTGATGCTTGGTGGAAAAGCGGGTCGTTTGATACCAAGTTTTTGGGAGGAGAAGGGGGGTTACATTACCAGATGATGATGATTTTTTACTGGCAAAAGTAATTATGTTGCTTTATTGAGGGGGTTATATTGACTGGATCTGATTTTTGGGGGGGTCAAAACCTTCTTGTGGTACTAAATTGGCTATTTTTTCCCAATCTTGATGCTTGCACATTGCTGATCACAAAAAAAGGAAATTTAAAAGAGAAGAGATCTCCAGTTTTTTGACAAAAAACTGAGGGACGAGAGAGAAGAAGAGACCGTGAGAATGAGGAAAGAAGAATGATGGAGACCAGGAGGGTCACAGGTGAAGGAGGCCACTGAAGGGGCAACAGGTGAAGAAATGGGTGAAGATGAGAAAAATGATGTTAGTGTAAACGGTGAAGAGGGGAAGAGGAAGTGCAAAGGAAACTGATGACGGAGAGAAGTAATGCTTGAAGTCAGGGAATCCAGCCTATCCAGCTGGACCACCTGGTATGGATTTATTATCTGTATAAATTCTAGTGCAGAGATAGATGTTTCAATAAGCATCATCTGCACAGGTCTACAGGAGCGTTATGAAGTTAGATAGCACAGGCTTTATAGATGTAGTCTATTAATATATAATTTTATGTTATAATAAAACCAAATCCTACAATAAAGAAACGCAACAAAAACTGTATTAGATCATTTTAATTGTCACTATATATATATAGATATATATAGATATATATATAGATATATATAGATATATATATTTTAGATCAGTGAACTTCCTTGAAGAGATCCAGCATTGCCACCCTGCCTATGTCACGATGTGGTTTTGGGTCGGACCAAAGTGCAGACAAGAGCTCGGAAAAATCATTTTTGTAAAACCAACGGTTTATCTACAAAGCCCAAACAAATGCAAAAAAAACCTGCAGGCATGAACCAGAGTCCAAAATACAAAAACTCACAAAAAACACTGCAGGTTCTCCAGGGCAAGGTGTGGCAAAGATTTCAACAAAGCATAATCAAGGTCATGGACGAGGAGTGACGAGCAACAAGGAACCAGCAACAAACAATGACACCAAACCAACTAATATACTGTGGGGGGGAACAAAGAGCAGGTAATCAAAGGAACAAGGAACAGGTGCGACAAGGAGGCGGGGGAGGGAAGCAGGAGGAACAGGTAAAAAAAATACAAAGGCGACCAGGAGTGAAAAGACTAAATAAGCAAAAAAACAAAAAAACAAAAAACCAAAAGAAAAGTTTAATAAACTCAGAGGGGGGGAAAGGGAAAAAAGAATAACTTAGAACAAAATTAAACAGAAAAAACTAGAAGAAAAAAAATAAAAATTTTTAAAGCAAAATTTAAAACATCACAAGAAGCCAAAAAACAAAGTCCAAAATGTCACACCGTGACAGCCTATACCTTTTGTGCCTCCTTTGCCCATGCATGTAAAATTTTCTAAATCGGCCACTGAGTAGGAGGTACTTATGAAGACATCCTGGGAGTTCTGCACTCGAGTTCTTGTAAAGTATAAAATGTCCTGGCCAAAAAAAACTTTACTCCTTCTCTTGCAGCCTCAGTTAAAAGAACTGTTTTGGTTAGAATCAGAATCAGCTTTATTGGCCGAGATTGTGTGCACAAACAAGAAATCTGACTTCGGTTTCAAGCTCTCACTGCATGCAGACATTTGGTGTCAATATATAAACATTAGAGGAAATAAAATAAGCATAAAGGGAACCATTTGTAAATGTATGTACAGCCATTTCTTCAATATAAAGAAAAGAAAAAAAGGAAGGCAAGTTGTGGTACTGCAAATATTCTTATTTTGTTTGACTGCAGAGTAGATGACTACTCAGGCTGTAAGGTGTTAATTGTGTTCATCGGAGAGACTGTGGGAAGAAACTGCTTATCGAAAGGCAAGTACCTAAACATGTTTTCATGCAAGTGTAATTTTGCGGTAGTGTAGCTTTTTTTTTCTTTGTAAAACTGGCCTCCTGTTTTCCCACAGTCTTTGACAGATTTCTACCAATTTTAACCAGTTACTTGATCAATAGAAATTTTGGGGATTTGCCATGAGACAAACCTTTGCTTTGCTCGGTAGTTTTGTTTCTTCATGTTCTATTTGCGTATGGAAAGAGAAAAGTTCAAACTTGCAATATTTATGATAAAAAATGAAGGTACCCCCCCTTTACATTCCAGGGGTTTATGTGTAGGCTACTTAGTTATTTGCTAAAATTGTTTCTTGGTTTCATCTTTAATCAGTAGAAAATGACACATTTGGATTATTGGTGTATATTTTTGTATACTTGACGTAAGATTTAAATACTTAGAACCAGATTAAAACCGGATCATTTATCTCTTAAAACCCTAGAACTGGTAGAGGTTGGATTCTATTTTTTACTGTTTAAGATGTAGTACGTAATATATGGGCCACGAGCAATGGGCCAAAATCCCTTAGAAAATGTGGGGACTTCTGAGGGAAATAAGCCAGACAGCTCTTATAAATCTACTACCTGTTTATCCTTCAGGTCACTGCAACTCTGTCCAACTTTTTTTGCTTGAAGTAAAAGAGGATGATCCACTCTGGCACTTTGATAAGTCAACTGTTATCCACTGGAACTTTTAGGTTATAAGAAGTGTTCGAGACCAGTATGAGAGTTGAGAGTAAAGATGTGGGTTTGTGCATGCATCATTATCTGTTCTGTTTGTCTCTGTGTTGTCCTCTGATGGATTGGATAGGATATCCAGGGTATACCCCACCTCTCACCGAATAACCGCTGGAGATAGGCGCCAGCCCCCCGCGACCCTGCAAGGATAAGTGGTTATAGACAGTGGATGGATGGAAATTGACTGTAAGTTGTGATACACTCACAACTACTTTGCTGGAGAAGCAATATATCATATACTGAGTTGTCTAAAACACAACAATGTCTAGCATATCAAAAGCTTTGTATGTTTTTTAATTTCTATAGTGGTGAGCATGTCGCTACATAATGGGTATTAATCCAGGCAAATGCTGACAGGTATGAATTTAATTCTCTGTCTAATCTGAAAACTAGTAAAACCTTTATTGACAAGCAATTAAGTTTGGATAACAGAGTTCATAATTTTTAAAGCATTTCCAATGTATGTTGACTTTATATAAATGCTTTGGTCAGAGTGTGAATGTTAGACACATCTAGCACCAGTTTGTGTGAACTAGTGTACATTCATTTCCTCACACAGGGAGATATCTTATTGTACAATAAGAAGAAAGATTGGTTAAAATAAAAATCCATTTTATTTTAAGCATCACAATATGGAGACCTAAATTTAAACTGGAAATAGTCACAGGCAGAATCAAGACTGACCCTGTTAATGATTTAGGCTTAAAAAGAAGCAAAAGTAAGACATGACATAAACAAACAATAAAAAAAAGATAAATGTTTTATGAAACGAATGAAAGTGTGTTTTTTTTTTGAGCTGATAAAGTTCTATCAGTGTCTCCTCTTTTAAACCTAAATTAAAGATTTTACTCATAATTTGGAGTTACTTTAACTGATGGCAGTTATTTTAATGTAATTTTAATCAATCAAATTCAATGCAAAAGGGCTGCATTAAAGTCCCAGCTCCAATTATTGTAAAGAAATGCAGGGATTATGGGGTTTTATTTTTTCCAGCCAAATCTATTAATCAGGCAAGTCTTTTGATTTCCATCAGGCCGCAGCTTCTTCTGCACTCGGGTTGCTCATTGTGGCGTCGTCAGCCACTGGTGGCAAGTGTGACATGTCTCCTTGTACACCCAGAAAGAAAAATTATGTTTTTAGTGTTTTTCTTTTCAAATGCTTGTTTAAGATGCAGTGAGAGGTTGGAGAAATTTAAACAAAACTAAGTTGTTGATAAAATATTTGTTCAGACATTTCATTAAGAAGGAATTAAAAGACAGGTGGGCAGTTAAAGTCTATAAACCCTCTTTAAAGGTATGACTACTCAGGAATTAATTATGGAAAGCTTACAGAGAGCGAGAAGAAAAAGATGATTCTCTTTGAAGGGCAAAATTTCACATCTATGAATATGCTCCTACAGGAGTCACAAGCATGGCATGTTTTGAAAAACCTCAGGAACATAATTTTTGGGATGAAATATTATTTCAGATCCATCTAATGCCGTGATGGAGGCTCTCTGTAAAAGTCTTGATCAAAGAGTTAAATGTGTGCCAAAGGTCAGATTCCTGCAAGTTTATGTAACTACTCTGTTCAACCATACATCCATTGTCTTCCCATATCCAAGGTCGGGTGCAAAGGCAACGGGTCCAGGAAGGAACCCCTGACATCCTCAAGCTCATTCTGGAGGATCTCTAGGCATTCTCCGGCCAGATGGGATTTATAGTACCTCCAGCGAGTTCTGGATCTTCCCCAGGGTGTCCTCCAAAGGGGACATGCCTGGAAAAACCTCCAAAATGAGACAGCCAGGAGGCATCCACATCAGATGCTCGAACCACCTCAACTGATTCCTTTTGATGCACAGAAGCAGCGGATTTACTTTGAGCGTCACTCAAATGATGGAGCTCCTCACGCTATCTCTATGGCTGAGTCCAGCTACCCTGCAGATGAAGCTCATTTCAGCTGCTTGTATTCGTTCTTTTCGGTCACGATCTGTAATCTCATGACTATAAGTGAGGGTCGAAATGTAGATGGACCGGTAGATCAAGAGCTTTTCTTTTTGGCCCATCTCTTCTTCACCACAGACTAGAGCAGATCCATACCTAAATCACATTAACTGTGTTTGTTGGGAGATAAACCTCTCTCATACCCCATGGAGTGACCAAAGAAATTTTATTGTCTGTGATGGCTGGATGTATTGTGGCTGCGAGATGTATTCTGAGGAACTGGAAAAGTGCCCACAGGCCTCAGATCAAGGAATGGATTGAACACATGACAGAGACTGCCTAAATTGAACTGCTAATTGCTAAGCTAAACAATGGGCACGTAAAGAAGAACCAGTTATGGAGTCAATTCATGTCACTTATTAGATCATAGGATAGAGTTCTCACTGCATAATTTCTTGGGATGTCACTTCTCCTTTTTTTGTGTAGAACAGTGATGTTATGCATGTAGTTAAGGTTTATTTGTATGTTGTGAGAAAGATAAGATTCAATAAAAGCTTAAATGGAAAAAATATATACAGCATGTTGCTATTTTACAATTTCTAATGTCATTTTGTTAAAAAGGCACAGTGCAGTCTGATCAGATCGCTGCACTCTTCAAAAAGGTGATCTAAGAAGAATGAATAGCTCCTTTTCAATTTTTGACCAGATGTTTGGTTAGAATTATCCAACTTCTGACCCTTCAGCATAAACCCAGAATCAGGATTAAAGTAATGATCCAACAGGTTTCAGAACATATATATTTAAAAAACTGCCATTATAAGCAGATTCTTGGACAAATCAACAAGACATTCTGCACTTTATAAAGAATGATCTTTTTTGCAAAAGAGTAAATGTTAGAACGTTGTTGTGAATCAGACTTTCTGTAATGTTATAGGTGGTGTCCTACCTTTTGTTTGCATGATAGTATTCATAGACCAGCAGAAAATTTAATCTATGTGTGTTTATTGTGTATAAATGCTAAGTGAATGTTTTATAAGCATCTTATTTCTACATGGATATATGCAGAATGCAAACAACTCGCGTCTGTAGATGCTGGAGGAGGTCTGAGGTAGAAGGGGTTAAGGGTTAGTCTCTGGTATGCAGCATTTTTTGTTGTTGCACATTTTTGTGCACAAATACCTTCTTTTGCAGAATGCCATAAAGCTTTTAATTGTCCTGCCTCCTCAACAAAGTCTTTGGGCAGCAAACACTCAAATGAACACATTAAAAGCACATTTCCTGTGATTTAACTGAACCTGAAAGAAAACCCTGGATTGTTAGCCTATTATTCATGGAGCTACACAAGTTTTATTATAACTGCTGGTGCCTAAGGAAACAAACTCTCAAAGCAACAATGAGGGAAAAACATAATACTTCATCCTGAAACTTTGTGCTCACAAAGAACACGTAGAGCCTTTGTCTGGATTGATGAAATCAGCTAATTTAAAGCTCTGAGCTGACACTTCCAGGTTTATACCCACTGAATGTAAAATATGGTCACTGGTAGCCAGGGCTCTCTCTGGCATTTTCTCCTGCTGCCTGAGTGCAGCACAATGCAAAATACGTTATTTAGTAGGCAAACCATCAAATTATGGCTTCGACTGCCTTTGTCAAATCATTGCTTTGTATTAGGTAGTAGAGATAACAGGTCGCTCTGGCTCACCTCTCTTCAATAGGCTTGACTGATTTAGGTTTGATCTAACTTTGGTTAACTACTTTTAGGTTTTCACATATGCTCACATCTTCATCCAAATGCTAAAAGGGGATTATTTATAGAATAAAGTGATGCCTCTGCACATTAAAACAAAATTACAGTTTTATTTTCATGAAGATAAACCCCCAAGAGAAACCTGGCGTCGCTGCACTGTACCTGGGGATTAGAATAGTAATTATGCTTTTAGATACACTTGTGTCAGATGCATTAAAGGACAGCAGTGTGAGTAGCAGTGCATGCTGGGAGCGCTGTAATTATACTATGGGATCCATTATTCAGTGGCTGCTCTTTACTTAATGCAAACTTACAGCTTGTAAAAGCAGCCAAGACAAAAACATGAGCTACCTGATCAGCTTCGAGACAAGTTTGCTCTACAGTCCTTAACTGATTTTTTTATTTTTTTTTATTCTCTGACAGTAAAACAAAATCTCTCAGCAGTGGCGGTTCTGGCATAAATGCCAGCCCCACCTTCCTCCTCCTTCCAACCAATCATGATACAGAAAATCATTTAAAATATAGGACGGAATAAAAGGTAGTCCTTCACAAACCATGTGAAATAGTCTCCCTAGTCTCAACAGCAACCGGGGTGGTCTATTTAAATGTGCAAAAACAAAACTAACAAAATAATCAACAATCACAAGAGAAACTCAGCGATTTGCAAATACTTTAAATCTCAATCTTAGGAAGCTGTAGATCTTTGCAGCCTGTTTCACAAACTGTGAAACAGTTTGTTTAAAGTTTAAGTTTAAACTTTGCTCTTCAAAACAATAATCAATAAGCAAGTCCCAGAAAAACTGCGGCTTTTTTTTCAGCTTGTGCCGATTTGAAACAGACTGAGAAGTGCAAACGTTACCTATGACTTAAGAAACATAAATATGAAGCTTTTTGTGAAAAATGGCTGCCACATCCTGAACAGGCAAAAGATGAGGTGGACTGTTTTCACCATGTTACCAGTAATCTGACATTATAGAAAGGGAATTGTGCACCCAACCACAGCTGTGAAGAGGCAAATAATGCTGTTTTCTAGCTTCTTTTAATGACTCTTTATTATAGCCAGCACAGTCCTAGTTTCACCTGTGGTATTTAACTCGTCTTCAGGTGTTTTCTTCACTCAGACTAAAGGCTACTTCTTTCAACACCCCTTAACAGTGCCTCTAGAATAAACTAATCTCTACACAATGTTTCCAGGATGCCAAGTTGGAGATGTACTGAGATCTAACATCTTATGTTAAAATGAAAACAGAATCCTTCACAAGTGAATCAGTCAACCCTCCTTTACCCACGCAGTATCAAAGCATAGCAGGCAGATCTCCATTTCTCTGGACCGATGTTGTGACACAGAGAGCATATTTGGGTGTAGACATGGTTTACAACTAAAGACCTGGAATATCATTAAAATTCTCCAGTGGTTAAAGCAGAATTTGATTCTGTGAATCAAATCCTGCCCCGAGGCGACTCGCACTGCTGGAGCTTCATCCAGAGCTGCACTGGACAATCAGACCGTGGAAAATGATCAAACTGTGAGGCTTTCCCTGTGACTACTCTAGCTGTGAGTTGTTCATTGTGTTCAACAGAGACACGAAGAAACTGTCTCTGTGTCGGCTTGTTTTTGTCATTAGTAATTTGTTGCGCCGACCTGAAGGTAAAAGTCTAAACAGTTCGTGTCCAGGAAGTGAGGGGTTGTCAGAGATGTTAGCTGACCTTTTTCTGACCCTAGATTTGTACAAGTCCTGGATGGAGGGTAGGTCAGCCCTGATGATCCTCTCTGAATACCTAATTCTTAGTTGCAGTTTGGACCTGTCCTGTTTTGTGGATGAGCCAAACCACACAGTGATGGATGAGCAGAGGACAGACTGAATGATGGCAGTGTAGAAGATGACCAGCACCTCCTGAGGAAGGTTGTACTTCTTCATGGGGGAAGTCCACTGTCTTTACAGGGTTTAGCTCTAGGTGGTTTTGCCTGCACCAGTGGACCAGCCGATCAACCTCTTGTCTATATGATGCCTGCTCATTGTCCCGGATCAGGCCAATGAAAGTGGTGTCATCTGCAAACTTCAGGAGTTTCACAAACCAGTCTGCTTAAGTGCAGTCGTTTGTATACAGGAAGAAGTGGGGAGAGAATACACCCCTGGGGGGCACCGATGTCAATAGTTCTTCAGCAGGAGATGCTTCCCAATCTCACCTGCTGCCGGTCAGTCGGGAAGCTGGTGATCCACCGACAGCACTGTGAGCTTCTGATGGAGGATGTCTGGGTTGATGGAGTTAAAGGCTGAGCTGAAGTCTATAAACAGGATCCTGGCGTACGTCCCTGGGTGTTCGAGATGGTGCCGGATAAAGTGTAGACCCAAGTTGATTCATCCTCTGCTGATCTGTTTGCCTGGTCAGCAAACTGCAGGGGGTCCAGCAGAGGGCCTGTGATGTCCTTCAGGTGCTTCAAAACCAGTCCCTCAAGGAATCTCCTGACCCCAGACATCAGGGCAACAGGCCTGTAGTCATTTAATCCTGTCACGGTGCTTTTCTTGGGTACCAGGATGATGGAGCGTTAAAGCAGGAGGGAACCTCACACAGCTCCAGAGACTTACAGCATAATGCAAAAACAAAAACACCTGTGCACCTTGGTTCTGTTAAAATATTTAACATTTTAGTGGTAGAAAATATCTCAGATTGTCATGCAGTTTACCTCCATGAAGTAAATTAGTTAATGCTTCGTTACAGACAGGAGAGCCACAGTTTAAAAAGAAACCCCCACATATTGTAATAATCCTGAAAAATTGTTTAAATCACTTTTTTGAAGGTTAGTACTCTTAAAAAGCCATGACAATCAGGAAGTAATTTTGTAACTAATATATGCAAGGATAGCATAAAGTTTGGGGCAGCAATGCTTGAAACTTCCAACAGGGTCAAATAATTTGCTGGCTCATAGGTCAGACATTAAGAGGATACGTTATACTGTGTTTACTGAGCATTAATTGCATTCCTGTAACAGTGACTTGCAACAGAAAACAGCTTTTTGAACCCATTCATGGGTCATTTGTTGGAGAGAGGTTGGTTGTTACATCTGTGATCCATCTGAATAAAATTTTAAAAATGTAGCTGAAAAGTAAGAAAATCTATCAAATTCCCTTGAGTATGAGTTTTAGGCTGCATGCAGAAAAACCTGCCTACTACTGAGCCCGCCCCGTTTGTTAAATGAAAAAGAAAAGTTAAATTGCCAACATATCTTGTTTCTTCAAACTTTAACCATCCACTCCAATAAATCTCACCAAAGAGTCAGCAGCAGAATAAGGTGTTTGGTATTGGCAGAGAGGATTCAGCTAGTTTTTCATGAGTCCAACCCACAATCACATGCAGCCCTTCTTTTATGACTCCCAAACAGCAGCAACTACTATAATACCAGTAGAGGAGCAACTCTGGGAGCATTTACAGGCCAAGAATATATGGTTAAAAGACACTTTGTGGTGCTCAAAGATAACATAAAATTTTATAGAGCATTTATGAATAGTTTTTCTTTTCAAGCTTCACATCTGTGGCTTTCTATACCACAATCTGTCATTCAGTCATCTCATCTTGCCTTCGACTACAATGTAAATAAATCTTCTTGAGAGTCGGATCTGTCATTTTTATGACAGACTCTTTTTAAACTTCACTTATTTGCTGTATATGCTTGTATTTTTTCTATTTAATTATCGCGTTGGTATGGATGTCTTTTTTACATGAGGCACAGGAGCTACCAATGAAAACTAGCCTGTCGGCTAATTCGAGTACATTTATATGTAACTTATTTGTTTACCACTGTATACGATCCCTTTTTAAATAAATACATTTAATTTAAATAGATCAATTAAATGGCATCGTGGTGAAATTCGCTGAAATGTTCTGGTTGCTTTGTTCATACAGAGAAAACACATCTCTTATTCTGCTATTAATTGAATAAAAAAAATTTGTTGGAGTAAACTTTCATAATTTTCAAAAATGTCTATGTTTTTGATAAATCTACCAGCCTTTTGTTAAAATGAATATAGTGTGGATATACAATAGTCTTAATCTCCAGTTATATCCACAGTGTAGTTTCATTACATTTGCCATTATTTATGTGGCTAACAGACACTAGAACAGCTTCAAAAACTGATAATCTCATTTGAAGTTACACAGTTTCTATTATTGTATTTAACGTCGTTTACTAGCTTTAAAAAAAACTTGTTCCACACTAGAGACATTGAGGAAAGTTATCAGTGATCTAACACAATCATAACCAGCGTCACCGCAGCTCTAATCCTGCATCTGAAGCAGGAACTGTTCTTCTCCATGGGCGACTGGGTGGGTTTAAATCCTTTCTGATGACGAACACGAAGCACACCCACAGTCCTACTGAGGTTTCATCATCAAACATCTGTTTTAATTTAATTCAAATTCCAGATTTGACCACAGCAGAAATAAAATATAACTAACACTTCCATGAGGACTGAACAGAAAACATACTAAATTCAAATATAACTTATATTAGCAGTATGGTGATTTTTCATTTACAGTTTTTGTCTGAAATATTTCTGGTTATGTAAATGATATGAGATCTCACTTGGCTTTTTCCATTTTCTTTCTTGGCGATACAATCCCCCTCAGTGTTTCTTCGAAACTTTGCAATATATACAAATATTTTCCAACTGCAATACTTTCATAACTGTTTCTTACATTTTTTTCCCCTTTGTTCTGTACAGAGTTTGTTTCTTCAATCTAAAAATGTAAGCTAATGCAGAATAAATTAAAGAGGATAACTACTGGCTGAATGAGTGTTATTACACTTACTGGTTAAAACAAAACTACATCCCGATGAATTGTTTTAACTAAAAGTATATCAAAAACACTACAATTCTAAATAACATTTAACTAAAGGAATTACATGTGAAATCATGAAAAAAAAACAATGAGCAATACAAAAAGAGCACTAATTTATTTACAAATTGTTGTTTTTTTGTCTCTGCTAAAGCAGAATTTTATAAATTCATACAGCTTCAGTTTAGGAAAAGTTGCCTCAAATTTTTTGCAAAAAAAACAAACACACAATTTGTATTTACAGCTTACGTTTTAAAATCAAACTAGTCATACCAATAGGCTTTTTACAGTGCATGCAGATAAATTGTATGACTTTAACTACTTCTGTCCGAACTCTCGGCTAACATCCGGGTGAAATACAGAACAGCCGGCTGTACGTTTTTGTTGTGGATGCTGTAGGCTCGTCCTGCAAGAACAGAAGAGCAAGAGTTCAACAAAAATATTAGCTTTAAGCGCTTAAAAACTTTATAAAGATACATGCTAAGACGAGCTGGTGAAAAAACTAGGACACCGATGTCGATGTCTAATCTGGTTATGATCCATGGCTGAAAAAGGAAGTGATTTCATTGCAGGTAAACACTAAAAATGTATCCTGTTTTACTTATAAAATATCAACAACAATGTGCATTTTAACTGAGGAAACATTTAGCACACCCCCTATAGCTTGGTTTAAATATGTTCAGATATGCTTCCTGCGACTCTGACCTCAGTCTGGGGAAAGCTTGCCCAGCTCCTCACTTTTCATCTGTTACACATTTGAGGGGTTGTCGCATGGACCGTCTGCTCGAAGTCCCTCCACAGCATCTCAATGGTACCAAAATCTGGGCTTTGACTAGGTCCAAGACTCTCCATGTCTTAATTCTCAGCCAGTCCTACATGCATGTTTTGGGTCATGTAGCAGGGTACCGTTATGCTTCATCTGAAATCTTTCCAGATGGGACAATTGATATTGAATTATATGATGGTGAGAAGTCCAGATCCTGCATTCCCAAACCATGACACATCCACCTCCATGCTCATCAGGAGGTATGAGGTTCGGTTGATGCCAAACACGTTCACTCTTCTGGCACCTAAATAATTCAGTTTTGGACTCTTCTGTCAAATGAAAATTATTCCAGACGTCCCAGCCTTTGTCTGCGTTCTCTCTGTCAAACTTTAGTCTGGCATTCATGTTTTTCTGAGACAGCAAAGGTTTTTTTCTTGCACCTCATTCATTGAACCTGTGCAGTCTCTTCTGATTGCACCTTCATTTAAACTGTAGCAAGTTCCTGCTTTGGGTCCCATGGTTACATTTTAGGGTTTTAGAGACTCAGCATCTTGTGATCTACCTTCTGAGTGAACTTAATTAGACAGCCAGACCTGGGCACGTTGGCAATTGTTCTGAAAGTCCTCCGCTTGTACAGTATTTTCCATACATTTTTATTACCGAGATCTCTTTATATCCTTTACCAGACTCACAAGCTGCTACAATTTTCTTTCTGAAGGCCTCGGGCAGCTCTTCGGATCTCATCATATAGTTTACTCTCACTTCAACAGTCAGGAGGAGTCCAGACTAAATGGCTCAGATTTAAACAGGACAAACTGCCTTCAAAAGGCTGAGTACTGACCCTCTAATCGTGTGTATCTGATTTGATACGACTGTGTGTCATTTTAACCATATTACGTGGGAATAAACGTAGCTCTGTCCTCATTTGGTCCTCAACAGAAGGTCCCCCTTATTTAAAACAACATTTTACAGTAAGTTTTAAACCATCTTTTCTTCAGTTTAAATTGTTCGGTTATATCTCCTGAATCTCTCAGTATTGTTCATATTGACTTTAAATATTCATATGTTCACACACACTGACTAATTTTTAAACACACTTTATGTTGATTGACACGGTTCAAAAGGAGGGACTTTATTTGTGCCCTAATTCTGCAAAAGTAACAATATGTTATTCTTACCACACTCCACCATAAAAGCTTGTCCAGCGCTGTAGTGAGACACACTGCCGTCGACCGTAACACTCACCGCGTTTGTTAATAAGTTGAAAATCTTGAAATGATCAAGCAAAAATGAAATTTAGAAATAAAGTGACTAGTATTCTCACATGTGGGAAGGAGAGTGAGACGTGTACTGACTGTTGTAGCACTGTGATCCACCCAGAGGGGTTTCTTCATGTATGAGCCCATCAGCAGCTTTCCAGAACAGATGGAGCTGCTGTTAATGTCCACCTGGATCCCCAGGGCTCGGTCTTGGTAGAAGTACCACTGAAACTGGTCAGGAGTGACTGTAGTGCCTCCTGCAGCCGAATTACATTGAAACAGTTGACCCGTTCTTTATTTTGTACCATTCTAACACATCACATAGAGCACAGGTGTCAAACTCCAGTTCTCGAGGGCCAGTTTCCTGCAGCTTTTAGATGTGTCCCTGGTCCAACACACCTCAAACAAATAGCTGCATTTCCTCCTCAGTATGCAGTCAAGTTCTCCAGAGTCCTGCTAATGACCTAATTATTTGATTCAGGTTACCGGCCCTCGAGGACTGGAGTTTGACACCTGTGACATAGAGTATCAAGACGACCTGTAATTAAATCCTAGATGATAGAAACATGTTCTTACCACCAGTTCCTGTGGACCAGAGACTCTGGAACCATTCAGTGAGGTATTCCTTATCCTTTGAGTGTAGGGCCAGCATTTCGAGGGGAGGAGCGCAAAAATCAGACACAGACAGCCAAGTTTGGACCCTGGATGACGGCAACTCTGGAACACGGGAGGCAATTGGTCAGACAAATGTCCTTTCAGGAGCCGTTACATTCAGTGCAAGCAAGTTTAATGGAACAGCATTAGCCGTAAAACTTCAACGTCAATGTGAGCAACACAGAAGTCAGAAACCCCAGGCTCTGCATTTTTTATCCCCTACGGGAGTTGGAGGGGCTCAGTGTAAATATTGCAGCGCAGATGCCCACATTTTGAGCCCGACAAGAGCGAAAGTCAAATGTGGTGAAGTCGTCTGATTAATTCAACAGAAAACCGCTGTTTTCCACTGAGCCGGCAGAGAATGCAATCTTCCAATCTCTGCAGTAGAGCGTTACAACCTGAGATGGGGATCAAATGGGTTTTACATTTTTCTGTCTCCTCTCACCAGCTCCTTTCCCTAAGAATCTCTGCTAAAAGGTCTGTAATCCTCACATTAATTTCATGTGAATATTGGATTTTTCAAAATGCTTACCTTGTTAATTATATGCTATAATAAACGATTTATTTCAAAGTTGTTGCACATTTTTACCAGAGGTACCAATACTGCAGGTGCAGAAAGTATTTTGGGATCAAATGTTTCCCATCTGTTTTATTACCCAGAGGATGAATGTAATGTTTTTTAAAAGTATAAAGTTACTGATCATTTTAACACTTTTACATATTTTACCAAACAGTGAAACAAAGGAGCACCTCAATAACCACGGCGTGTGACGCTGCGCTGTCACATTTAAATGTGACAGCTAAAGTGTTAGTTGAACCATTAAAAACGTCTTTCTCTTACAATTGTTCAATACTGCTCTGCTGAAACTTGGAAATATGTTTTCGTCCTTCAGGCTGACTGAAAGCTAACATTGGAGAACAGACATATGAAGAAGTGAAAACTGCTGCATGATTGAAACGTACTCATGTCGTCATCGTCGTAGTCATACTTTTCCAGCTCAATCATGGAGGAAGGTCCACTGCTGAGGACTCTAAAGCTGTTAAAGGAAAAAAAAAAGTCAAACCAAACCCTAGATAAGAGTAAAGACAGATGGAGTAATCTGGCCTCTTCCTTACGTGTCCTCAGTCTGACATGCTCTTTCCTGTAGGATCTCCAGGTCAGGCTGTGAGCCTTCATCAACATCCGCTCCACGGCGTACATCAGGCCTGCTGTATGTTGTAGGGCCGGTATCAGTGCCCTCTTCTACAGCCTGAGACGTGACGTTACGTCTTTTACACTGACGTGCGTCTCTGTTGGTGGCCGTAGTGGGGCTCTCCACGACTGAAGTGAACATGTCTTTAAATGTTTCAAGACGGCGTTTGACGGTCTTTGGAGTAGACAGTTGCTTCACGTGAGTCACTGGAGCTCCCCCTGGTGTTTTTGATGCAACATTGCCATTTTTTGGAGCGCCTAGTCTGGATGGCTTCTGCTGAGGCAGTTTTTCCCGCTTCTTCTGATGTTTGGGCTCCTTTAAGGGAGGCTGCCAAGGCTGTGAGGCGATGATTTCCAAATCATTAACCTCAGTGGAAACTACCCACCATTCACCTGGTGGTTTGCTCCTTCGTTTTGTTGGTTCAGTTTCCCTCAGCTGCTCCTTTGGTTGACACAGCTGAGACGCAGGGCCTGTAGATGTGGTAGATATATTTTCACGGGAGGTGTGATCATAGACTTTTTGAAATAGCCCACCTCCTACAACAAAAAATAAATCTTGCACTGCCACAACCATTTCTAATTTAGTCTACTTTTACAACCAAACTAGGATGCATTTATCTAAACAGGATAAAGCTGAGTTAACTTCCAAATGCATAACATTTATTTTCCTGGCAGTTTTTCTATTATTTTAGACATCTAAGCTCATACAGATTACCCCAAATTCTACAACTGATGAAATCAGCCCTTGTGATCTTACCTGAATTGATCCTGTGGTCTCTCTTTGAGAAGACCAAGGGGCTTGACTCCAGATCTGGGTCTTCATCGGGGATCTGCTGATCCTCCAGCTCTGCTTTAGCTGTAATGATTTTTTCTGCTATCTCTTTGATCTTCTCATCTCTTGCATTTCTCCTTTTAGTCTGTTTTCTATCATTCCCTTTAACTTTATTCGTATGATCGCTGGATAACTTTACGGGCTCTTTTGGGTTTTTTCTTGAGTACAATTTGTCTTTCTTGTTCTTTAAAGTCCAAGGTACTGCTGTGCTGGGCTCTTTGCTGTTCTGTTTGGACTTTTTGAGGGCTTGAAGGTTTTCTGTTCTCTCTCGGCTCTGAGGGCAACTCATCCACCACTCTCCAGGCTGTCTCCTCCTTCTCTTTCTGACAAGCTGAGCATCTTCAGATGAACTGCTTGTGGATGCGGCCGACTTTTTGTCCTGCCTGGCCTCTCCATTCGCTTCAAAGTTTATGTGTTTGTCTGCAGGGTAGCAAGAAGATCAATCAAATGTATTTATACATATACTGTTTGAGTTTTTAAGACAAAAGCGTCTAACATGATGCATTGTGCAGCATTCACAATGGCCTATATAAAGAAATAATGAAGTTTAGGAAAATAGCAAATGTTTGGGTTTACTAAACTTAACCTAACTAAGATCAGGTTATATGTGTTATAATGTTTTGAGATTTTCTTTGATGGCGTTTTTACTAAAGGTAAAAAAGGTCTAATCTGTCCAGCGAATGAAGCCATCATATGGTTTTATAGAGCGACAACAAACCCAACATGGCCACCATCATGCCAACCTCTCAGTCCTAAAATCTAGCGTGAAAGATTTAAAAATTATTAACAGAAACCTCTCTCTAAATGTGTCTTGTACAATTTACACTATTTTCCTGACCTACTAATATTAACCCCTTGTATGTTTCTGAAATGAGAAGCTACTAAACTGACCATGACAAATGAAGTAAAATCAAATTAAATTCATAAGAACTGGGAGTAAAGGGTAAACCGACAGAAAACCACCAATGCCAGCTGAGATGATGACCTTACCTGTAAAGTCACTCAGATCTTCGGTATCTGCTGCCTCCTGAACGCTGTGCTCCTGGATTAGTTGTCCAAACACATCGCCATGTTCCGTCTCCAACACAGCTTTAGATGCTTCAGGCTGTTTTCTCTTCTCTTTTAATGAGTTTGTTCCACCTTTTGCAGCAATGTCTTTCTCGCCTTTTAAATTCTTCCTCTTGGTGGACTTGTGTTTCTTCGTTCCAGTTTTCTGGGCAGGTTCTTCTTCTGGCTCCACAATTGTTTCGTCTGCAGGAAGATCCTGATGAGTGAGTGAATCTCCTTTGTCATTGTCAGACTTAACCACCTCAGGATTTTTCTCTTTGTCTTTCTTCTTCGTCATTTTCTGATGAACAACCTGACCGTCCAGTTTGCTGGTGCCCATTTCCACTTCCTTTTGTTTCTGTGGAACCTCTACAGGACCATCCTTTGTCTCCTTGTCTGTTGAGCTCTCTTTGTTAGAGCTGGAGCTCTTGCTCGGCCGGTGTCTCTTAGTCGAGGCACTTTTTCTTGGAATGGAAAACTGAAGCGGCGCATCGTCTTCCAGAATCAGAAAATCATCCTCTGGCTCTGGAGAAGAAGGAGGAAGAAGAGGCGGCGCTTTCACTTGAGGTTTCTGGGAACTTAAAAAAAAAAAAAAGTGTGTCATTCATTAAAAAATGACAACGTATCTTTCTAATAATGATCCACTTAAACAGATTATTATGGTGTGCTTTTATCTCTGTTTACCATGATGGTTTGGACGTTCTCGTCAGTTGGAACGTCTGGAGGAAACCAGCCATGTCCTTTCCTCCACATGAGGACGGTTCTGCAGGAGTGGACTTTCTTTTAGGAGAAGCAACTTCAGGCTTCTTTCTCGCTTCTCCAACTGATTTCTTGATGTTTTCATCCCTGCTGTTGAACAAGCAAACAGAAAATACTCAATCAATTCACAAAGACTATTAATGATGGCACATTATACTGTTTCCACAGATGTAAAATTGGTTTTTAACCCATACTGTAGGAGGAATAACCGAAATAAAGCTTTTCCAGGCTTTTACATTTTCAGCTGGAGTTTTAGCTATAACTGAAGGTTTTTATGTTTAGCCCCTGCAAAGAAATTTGTGATTGTGAGGCACTTTTATCGTTGTAATAGATACTTTTTGTAGTTTTCCTATAGCAGGTGAAATATTATAAGCCCGGGGTGTCAAACTCCAGTCCTTAGAGCCTGAGTCCTGCTTAGCTGTTTTGGACCAGGAAAGCTGCAGGACACCAGCCCTCGAGGACTGCAGTTTGACACCCTGGGCTTAAAATATTTTCATGGATCAGCAAGATGCTCGTTAGGTTAAGCATTTTAAAGATGATCATTAAGTTAGTTTGTGATCATCAAAGCCTCAAAACCGTTTCTGAAATAAACCTTGTTTGGGATTTTTCTGCACTTACATCCAACCAAAGCTCAAAAATAAAACTGAAAAAACAGTTTCAGTGTCAAAAGCAGGAAAAAAAAAGGCTTATTCTGGAATCTGTAACATTGCTTTGTGACTGAACATCCTGGTCAGGGCAAACCTGCTTAGAAGAGACTCCAGTTCACAGTCATCACTCTTAGACATAAAACGAACAGTTGAAACTATATGAAAAAAAACACTAAAGAGATACAAATTTAAACTCATAGTTTATCTCAATTAGTTGTCTTTCTGACGAGTAGGAGAGAATAAAACAAAAGCTCGTACTCCTCAGTTCCTTGTCCATCGCATTGAGGTTTCTGGGTGGGTACAGGGTCTGCTTGTGGTTCTTCTGCTTCATCTTCGCTGTTAAAAAGAATCGGGGTGACACCATTGTGTTCAATTGGACTGGAAGTCTTAATTGGCCCGTGTGCTTTGAATGGGATGCCCGAATCTTTCAAAAAACAGACAAATAAAAACTAAGAGCTCTGCATTTAAAAAAAGGAGAAACACCAATACACACACAAACAGGGAGATTCCTGTAAACATGTAAAGTATTTTATTAATTGCTCTTGCGAGGCACTTTAGGTCCACTGTTGTTGCCTTTAAATGTGCTACACAAAAAATGTTGACATTTTATTAGATGAACATCTTACCAGCGCCCAGTTTAGATATTGGTGAGCTTGTTGCAGGGAGCTGAAAATGTCTACGGGGACCCTATAAAACATAAAACATGTTCAATTAAACCAAATGGTGTCAAATTCAAGTAAGGTACAAGACGCCCAAACAAACCGCCAGGTGCTGAACCTGTAAACATGAATGTGGTTATACAATAACTTGCTGCTAAGACATTTATAACACTAAAACATCAGAAAGTATTAGACTATACTCTGTAACTTCTGATAAAAATCATCGTACTGACTTGACACTGCAAAGAAATCTGGTGTTCTGGGAGTTCTTTAGCCGAGTGTTTTTCCTGTGGGACTGGAGAGATGGATGCTTCACTGATGTTTGTCCCAGAATCAGAACTCTGAAACAAAACAGAAGGTGGGTGTGGCTCAAGCGCACAAACATCTGGAAAAAAAAAATGTATTAATTCATTATGAGAATTAAGCACACTTAAGATATCTAAACAAAATGACCAAGTACAGAAAGGTAAGCAGTCACACCTTTATCATCAAACATCTTGTCGACACCCTGATTTGTGAAGGTTTCTCCCAGTCGATTAGACAAACTGAAACATAAAGTTCGGGCAAAAATTATAGTTAAAATAACAGAAAAATACATTTTCAAACAAATAGTTGCAATACATGTTTCCAACAAATGTGCTTCAAGATTCCTTAACTTTCATTGACCAATCATACAATAAAATTCCTCACACCAGGTTACGGCCAGAAAATAAAAAGATTTTAAACTGTAAAAAAAAAAAAAAAATACAGTGCTATAGCATATGTGTAGAGACTTCTTAGGGGCATTAAATATAACATGTTTAATCATGATAATAATGTAAATATGCCTAGCCTGAACTGACAACATAAAATTCCTAAATATATTTGACAAATTGTTCCCTAAATGAACAAAAGCATACCTTTTCTTTTTAGTACTGAAGCAGAGTTTTCTCCTGGGTCTCTTCTGTGAACAGAGAAAATCCCTGAGCCATAGTACTGTCTGTCTTATAATGTACATTTATTTGGATCGTTTTATTGGTTCACAAGTTTTAGTTATGTTATTTGCTCACTTTTAGATTCTGTGCCACTTTAACAAATGATCTTCTGTTCATGTGTGAGAACCATATCCCATACATCAAACAGACAAATATGACGGAGCCCTCGTTATCAGAACACAGGTCGAAACAAAACATACATCACAATATGACCAGAGATCATCTGCTCCCCTGAAATAAGCATGTGAGTAGCTGGATCATTGAATACAATTTTGGTTCTACATCGGGAGGACTTAGAATCAAATTGTTATTGACTGTAAATTGTCTTAAGCAAATAGTAGTTGATGTAACGCCTGAAAATACTTAAAACGTATTAAATTACCCTCGTTAACTACTACAGTTAAACACACAGCATGGGTAAAAGCATGCATAGGTTAGCCAGCAGCCCTCCTTCTAAAGATGGGTGACACAAAGACAGAAAGAAAACAAACCATGACTCACCAAAGCCAGATATTTTGTCTCCATTTGTATGTTGTCTGTGTTTTAAAGTAAAACGACGCTACCTAGCTAACTGTAGCTTTCATTTTCCCTACAGCTGTTGACCTCAGCCTGCTAAATAAGTTTATGGGACCCACCTCTCTACTAGATAAATATAAGCAAGTAAGTGAATATAATTAAAGTTTCATTCAATTTTAAACCTTTATCAGGATTCGCTGAAACAATGGCGCAGTTGTAAATAGCCCGCGCAGATACCCGTCATGTCGCCTATACCCTGTGTTTGGTCTTACAGGTAGCGGCGTTTTTAATATGTTCACTTCATCATTCAGTTTGTCTTTTCGTATTATATTTTGGTACCTTTTGAGTTATCTTAAACTCACTTAATAACCATCAACACTTAATTTTATAACGATACAATTTATATGTCCTATTTTTTGCCTGAAAGACGTCGTTCAGGATTTTAAAATCGGGCATCGAGAGCAGCTTCTTCTTCTACACGTCAGTTGCCTGACTTGACTGCCACCTGTAGATTGATATGACGCACTGCAAGGAATGTCAACGGGTTGTTCATTTGCTTGGGAGCGATCGTTTCCCCCGAGATAGTTCTCAGTTTTTGTAATGTTTAACACATTTTGCATGCTGATAATAAACGACTGTTCTAAGAGATGTCTTGGTCTAGACCTTGTATCTTACTCTCTGGTGCTCTGCGTAAGTGTTCACAGCATTTGTTATGTGTGCCTTGCGGCTCCTGATGTGTGACGTTTTACGTGTAATTAAAACAAGAGGTAAAAATCTCAGTTTTGTGTGTTGACATCATTGATTGATTTTGAATATCTGGGTAAACTGTCCTTTTTCACATAATTATTTTTTTTTTCACATTTGATCTTTAAAAAAATTAACTCGTAACAGGAAAATCAAAATAGGAATAATTATTTTGCATGTCATGTTCCAGAAGGTGTTTTTATTCCACTTTAAAGCCTAATTCA
The DNA here is from genome assembly GCA_036173005.1 of Crenichthys baileyi. Taxonomy (NCBI): domain Eukaryota; kingdom Metazoa; phylum Chordata; class Actinopteri; order Cyprinodontiformes; family Goodeidae; genus Crenichthys; species Crenichthys baileyi. Next base: position 37,436 of record JAHHUM010002690.1, read on the forward strand.
TATTGTATATGAATACCCAGAAGATTTTTAATTTTTATATATTTGCTCTATGTATTTATTTTTTATATTGATGACGCCCATATTTTGGTGCATTGTATCTTCAACTTACATCTGACAGCTTTAACAGCTTCGGTGCTGGCCACACAGGGGATACCAATAAATAAAATAAATGTATCTTGTATTCCAATACCATAATCACGCTTTGAAAATTGTATTTATTTTTTAAAATACGAGAGTGCTTGCTCTCTACTATAACATAACATTTTACAAGGTTTGAGTATACAGAGAGAGGGATCTTTGAACATTAGTCTTTGCATGTTCTCTCTTGATTGTCCTGAGGGTCCTCTCTTTTGCTCTGCCTGTAGGCTTTATGGACTGGGAAGACAAAGAAAGAAGGTTGATGTTATGTCTTGTGAACCAATTCTGTGTTTTTATTTGGCGATAAATGTTGGATCATTGTGCTGAAAGACACATATTGTGACAATGCATTTTCAATTTTCTGGAAGAGACCAAAATGTCTCTACCAGAAAATGTCTCTTTGAAAATACGAGATTTTCGAAGACAGACTAACAAGGTTCCCAGGGTCCGAAAAATCTGAAAAATTCTGTAGTTATATTTATTTCAAAAGGGATTGTAAGGGGGGCCAATAATTGCTGCATGGGTGATTTTGGTAAAAATATTGCTTAAAACTGGATTTTTCTGCCAACTAATTAAAAGTCTTTAAATTAATGTTTGGATTTTTCTACATTTTTTGTGTAAGATGAACTTATTTTTTGGAATAGATTTGAAATAAAAATATATACATAACCCATTAAACTCCTTAAATGATGTTCATTAACCTTAAAGCAAAATGCAAATAATTGTACTTTTAAGAGATTTCTCACTCTAAGCACTTTATCCTAATTTAACTGATCTAAACAAAACATTTAGAGTAGTAAGCAAGGTAAATGTAAAAAGAGGACAATAGCTGGTTTTGGAATGTAGGTTTTAATTTAATACAAAAAAAACAAGCAGAGAAAATATTTTAAATATACAAATGTTTAAAAGACAATTAATAACACATCATTTCCTATCTGGACTGCTGTAATTACAATGTAATCCCAGTGTTTCTTTCCCAGTCTTATCTACAGTTTAGGCAACCATTAGAGCTTCATAGATCAGACAGTCAACGCTGAAAATTGAGTGCATGTTAACGTGCCAGAATATACACAGAAATATGCTGTTTACATTGAAAAATAGCTATGTCTACACAAAAATCTCAACGAAATATCTTTTTCTGCTTCTCAGCAATTTCTGACACTTCCATAGTTTCAGGAGCAGCGTCTTCGAAGAGTGGCTGCTTGACGTCTCTCCATACCACTAAAACAATCCGAATGGCGAGCAGCACACCGGATCCAGCCAGCAGGACGGCTATAAGAAAACAATCTGTCAGGTTGAGCTTTATTATATACCCTTATGGTTAGATCCTTATGGCTTTGTGCCCTCAAATGTTAAGCATGAACTCAGAAATTCATCTTAGTTTGCAAATAATCACTGATGTTCTTGCATGAGTAGTGCACTGGATGTGCCTGTCCTTCTGCCTCCCCCCAACCAATTAAAATGTTGTAAATTATCAGTGATTCGAAGGTGGGATAAAATGCAATGCAGTCCTTCTAAAAGCACATAGTGTTCCTGTTCTCAACAGCATGTAGGAAGCCTGCCTTTGCAGATTCTCAGTCATCCAAATCATTACAGCAGGCTTTAAGCGGAGGCAACCGGAGTTTTGTTCTGTTTTTAACTTAAAAACGTTTCAACACATATCCAGACGTCTTTGTCAATTGTGAAGGCTCACAGTTGAGCAGCCTTGAGATTTAGAGCTGCTTTTTTCACCCACATGTAGGCCCATCCTCCCAGGAGCATTCCCAGTAAGATGCAAATCAACAACCTGCCTGTCCTTCCCTGGGTCATTGGAGTCATTATTTCATGTGATTTGTTTACTTGGATCCTGATGAGACTGCTTTTATAATTTCTTTGGAACGAGTTTGAAAGCAGGGTTGTAGATTGTGGAAAGCTGGAACCGCAACCCTCCCCATCAGCTCAGTGTCGGTTTCTCTCTTTTGACAAAGATGGCTTCCTTCATCCCCATTTCAAACCATCTATCCTCTCTAAATTGGAATGTTCCTAGGAAAAAGGGCCTCCATGTGAATAGCAGATCCAAAACTCCTGGATGGGTGTCGAAAACATTTTCAAGGAAGAAAAACAGTTGTAGTTCAAGAAGGGGGTGGCTACTCAACATTGGGGTGGGGTTGGGGTGCAACAGACATAAACATAATTTTTTTTAATCAGATTTGCTTTAATCAACTTTGTTTTACCAACATTTTCATTATTTACATATGCTTTTTGCTTCCCTTTTTCTTACCAATGAAGATGCCATTGCGGCTGGGTGAGGAGGTGTCATAATTCTTGTCCAGGTTTCCAGTCAGAGCCCAGATCACAACAACGTAGGGAATAAAAACATACCGCAGATACTTGTCCAGGACAAAGTTTTCCACAATGAACCTGAAAAGGCATTGATTGAGAAGCCCCTGTTAGTCTTTTTCTTCTGTACATGAAAAATGTTCGATTAAACCGCACTCACCATGCAAGCAGCACAACAGTCAAAAGACAGTAGGAGAGGGTGGCTGAGTCCGCTGAGGACAAGTTGGCTTCATATTTCAGCACGATTGTTAGGTTGAGGAACGTTGCAATGGTTGTCCATGTTGTGTATATCATCACACCATTAAGAACCTGAAGATTCAGATTGAATGGGCAAGAATGATATGTTTTTGGAGCTTTTTTTGGTTATTAAATTCTGTTAAAATAAAATCAGATTATGCCATAGCCTGCACTTGGATGGGTCCCTTAACAATATTCAGTTTGGGGCCCTCCCAACTACCACAGCTCAGCTAATGTTATTTAAAATCCATGCTTGAATGTTTGTGCTTTCTAACATCATAGATATTAATGTATAACAGATAATAAAAGAATAAAACTAGAAAACAATATAATAGATTAACAGATTGTACAACCAAATCTGTGCTGCATAAAACTCACCCATCAGACTATATAAAGACATGTTAACCGTTTTGAGATCACGTGCTGAGGTGTGTGTGTGTGTGTGTGTAATCTTGTAAATGGATGACAAGGTCTGCAGAGGAAAAGAGAAAACTGTTGCTCTTTTGTGCAGCTGCTGTTTTCATGGTTGGTTTATCAATTAATTTAAATCATTAAGTCATTCAAATGAATTTTTTCGGGTAGGGGAGCTTAGGAGACAGATTCATAACCATTTTCCAGGAATCAAGGATTTTTATTGTCATACCAGCTCACATTTACATGTTTAGGTATGAAATTCGGACTCCAGTCCTGTTTAACAAGTCTAATACTTAAGTAAAAGTATAACATACAAAGCTTAATCTATCAATAAAAATATATGCAGCTAAGAGCAAAAAAGAAATATACACAGTTAAACAGTGAAGCTGAAATTAACTTTGCAATTTACTAAATACCAATGTAAGGCATAAGGTAATCCTTAATATTGCACCTATAAGTGAGTAACATATTGCACCTTTGGTGGGTGAAGTCTTTAGTGCAGGTCAGTGTGTAGTGAGAGAGGCTACAGGGTGTGGCTCGAGTTCAGCAGTCTGACAGCATCAGGGTAGAAGCCGTTTCTGAGCCTGGTGGTTGTGCTCTACATGCCCTCAGCCGCCTGCCTGAGGGGAGGCGTTTATGTTATGTAGTTTTTTTTAGATTCTCTGGTTCACACACACTAAGATTGCTATAACTAAACAACTTTGGGGGGCCCAGATGATGATGATAACATTTGAGTTAAATGCATGCTCACCTGAGGAAGTGAGCACACATTTAAGGAAACATCTCAAACACACTGCTTCTACTTGTGTCATCCTGCGGAAATCAAGTCAAGTAATATCAAGTCCACCAAGATATCAGAATTGTGAACACCACAAATCTGGTTCATCCTTGGGTTAAATTTGTGGAAGCCTAAACTGCCACTTTTATCTGTTTAAACAATTCAAGTGCTTCATAAACACTTACTGCTCGTTTTTACTTTTATTTGCACTCTGCTGAACGGTTTCCTGCAGCTACGGTGTTAACAGGCACTTTTAGCTAAACGTTTAACTTTATTATGGATTTAGACTCAATGTATGTTTATGTGCGGATGTATGTTTTGTATGCTACTGTAGCCATCTATCCATCCATCTATCCTGAAGAAACAGGTTCTGTGACCCAGAGATGAACATGTTTTGGTGCAAAATAGCAAAGCCAAAGACCTTGTGAAGATGCCGGTTGAAGCTAGTAAGAGAGGATCATTACCCACATTGAATGAGTCGCATTCTGACAATATATGAAAGGCCACTCAGCAAGGAAGAAGCCAGAAAAAGATGTATGTACACTTCTGAACTGAAGACAGTTAAAATAACATTTAAATAAAGATCTAACTCCATCTTCTGGCATTTAGCAAACAGCAAAAAATATGTCTTATTTAATCTCATACAGTGAGAAATTATATTTTTATACAGCATGTGTAAATATCTGGTTTCAGCTGTATTTGCTTTTTTAAAATAAATGTTAAAAAATAATTTTTCCCATTTAATACCAAAGCTCAGATATTTATGCTGACTTAGCAAAGAAGTAATGTTATAAAACAGAATGCTTCTTTGAGTGATACTTGTGTGTTTCTTGAATATTTGTAAACCTAATTTTGGTGGAGAGAGACTAATGCTCTTGGGGGCCTTTAGCACCTGTTAAGTTTGCTTATTTCTTGGGCTGGCCCTGCATTACAAGCACTTACCAGCACGCGAATGAGCCACAGGTCCACTTTGCTGTTCTTATTCAGCCAGGGTCCATAAATGTGAAGTCCATGACAGATGAAGCAAACCATGGAGTAGTTTGTAGAGATGATTAGGATAAGTAAAATGAGTGCAGGAATCATCAGTCTTCAAGCAGAAAACACAAATTTAAACACCGAAACGGTTTCATTTTGAGGTTCATCTTACATTGTTGCCAAAGCGACCTGATTCTTCCAGGAGGAGGCTCTTACCCTCTGTCCCAAACAAGAAGCCAAAAAATATTGAATCCCTGATTGAGACACCAGCTGATGAAGAATCCATAGGGCAACACTGCAGGGCTGCAGTAGACATATCCATAACCATTTCTGCAGGACAAAACAACCAGGACAGTCTTTAAATCACTTGTACTTAATCAGCATTGCAGAGCTATTGAAAACATAATTTTATTTTTAAATGGAAAAAATATGGTCAGAATGTTCCCACTACCTTCTGCAGAGACCGGAAACAATGTAGACGATCATTGCCACCAGCCAGATATAGATGACGATCCAGATGTTGAAGGTCCAGCCTGAAGGGGTGATCTCAGTGTCATACACAGCCGACACATTGCCTGTGGTTGTTGTATAAGGACCTGCAAAAGAGGAAAAACCACCGATTCGTACTCAATAGAAACTTGCGTGATATTTGATTTTATAATCCCGCAGGGAGAATTCACATCTTCTAGCAACAGTAAAAGAGATAAAATATCATTTAACTCACCAACTCCAACCACAGACAGCCCATTGAAAACAAGGCTTATTGCAAAGACAGCAACAGATATGAGTATGGCAACAAGACGCCCAAAGTTGTGCTTTCCCATTGTAGTCTGCTGATATACTATAGACAAATAGAGAAAAATACATTTCTAGGATATGACAACACTAAAAGAAAACAAAAAACTTTTTCATTATAAGCAAATATTTAAATATAGGTTTTAAAGTGACGTGTGTAACATTACACATAGATTCATATGTTTCTACATCACCCTGCATTTTATACATTTCAGTTAAACACTTGTAGCATGACAGGAAACAGTCCACACATGTATAGGATACAGGGACTTGAACTATAAAATACCTTGTTTTCCCCTGCTGATGTCCACCAAATTACCAGTGAGAAGAGAAAGAGTAAATGCGGAGCATCGGGGGGAAACTCAGCCTGTTATATAGAAGGCTTACAGTTAGGCAAGAGGAACGTTTATTACCCACCTGAGGGTCACGTGCAGCTCTTATCTTATGTGCACATTTTGCTTGTTACAGAAGGTCCAGTTATTTTCAGAAGCACGAACACACACAAATGTGTGTACATTTGTATGTATGTATATATATATATATATATATATATATATATATATACACACACACACACACACACACATACGCACACAGACATTTATTGCATATTCCTTCTTTATTAAAATTATGCTGCTTTTTAATTAATCTTGCTTCTTTTTTGTTTAACAGAAACTATGGTTTAAAAACATTTGAAACTATGCTTGTAATTTTTGTTATATCAGCTGACGTCATTCAACAAATAAGTCGTACCTTCTTACATCAGACATAGTGTTTGCACTGCTGCTGCACGTACTGCAAGGAATGTTTTGGCAAATTTGACTTTAGATAAATGATTTGTCATATTAGGCTGGGGATTAGCAGGACCAACGTGCAAGCAGGAGTGTGGGAGCCGCATGGTGAGTTTGAATATTTAATAAAAAGTGAACAAGATAACTTACAGAAAAGGCAAGACATGGACCACAGGTAGAGTAACTGGCATGGAGCAGGCGGGCAAACTAACTCTCTAACTCTCAGTCAGTCTTTGGTGGATTTTCTGGTTTATTTTGGATCATTGTGGTGTTGCATGGCCCCCGTTCTTTACAGTCTTACATTTTCTTGCATTTCTTCAAGCACCCTCTGATAAATGGAAGTATTGGAGCTGGCCAGGTCCTGCTGCAGCAAACTAAACCATGACACTTCCACCTCGATGCTCCTTAGGTGGTATGAGTTTATTTTCCTGGAATGATGTATCTGGTCCATGCCAAACATGTCCTCTGTCCCTTGATTCTTGTCTTTATTTTGTTCTCTTTAAATCATTTCAGTTGCATTATTATCTAATTTGCCTTCAGGTTAAGTAATACATTTCTGATTCTGGCATTGTTATCATCGCACAAAGCAATAAGCCAGAAGCAATATATATTGAGTCAAACTTTATTTTTTTACAATAGAAAAGCAAATTAATCCAAAAAGCAAACAATAACATGGCAACACTTAATAAGTTTAAAGGACAAAACATGTCTTAAGATAAAAACAGCACACACGTTTTTTTGATCAATCAGGGACATCAGAGCATGTTGACGGCTGTGTTTATCATATGAGTTCATAAAGGCTTCATCACGAGTCAGCAGTCTTTTCAAGGACAAACCTATCATAAACTTACAGAACATATGCAAAGAATTTTCAGGTAAATTTCACAAGGGTCACAGAATAAAGTCCGTGATAAAATAAAGGCCTCAAACAAACACATTCAGTCAAGACGTTCATCTAAACATCTTTTTCTGCTTCTCTGCAATCTCCATCGGTGACATGTCGTCAGGGTTTACATCTTTGTAGAGCGGGTTTTTGACTTGCCTCCAGGTGACCAGAAGTATCCGTGTAACAAACAGGAAGCAGGCGACGCCCAACAGTGCAGCTATAGTAGGGAAACAGCGTCAATCATTATAATACAAATGGCATCTAAACAGGTTGTCCTGATTTTACAGTAGACTGTGAATAGTGATGTTAAAGAAAATTAAAATAATAAATATAATCATCTGGGCCATGCTGTGTCTCAAACTGGATGAGTAGAAATTCATGGTGACAACATGCTAAAAATGCTAAACTGGTGTTAAAAAAACCCTTTTACATCGCATGAGTGATAACTTATCTAGATAAAACACATAAGAGGTTAAGTTTGTAGATTGCCGAAAAGCATGTAGGGGGACATAGACAACATGTGGAAGAAGCTACTCTGGTTGGATGAGTCCAAACCTGACCTGTTTTTCCAACACATACAATGCAATGTGAGCCTCATGCTTAAACTATCTCCACTGTGGAACATGTTGGTTGGCTGCATCATGCTGTTGCGATGGATTTAGCAGAGACAGGAACTGTGCTCAGAGCTGACAGAAAAATAGATGGAGCTAATAAATGGAGCTAAATACAGGGCAATCCTGGGAGAAAACCCTGTTAGAGCCTTGAGACTGTGGAGGAGGTTCATCTTCCAGCATGACGATGACCCTGAAGATTCAACCAGAGCTACAATGTGATGGTTCAGATCCAAGCATATCCTTGTGTAATATAATGCATTCAAATTTGTAGTTGTAAAGTGTTCCAACAGCAAAAAAGTGTGTTTGAACAAGGCACCATATACTGCCCTTATTGGAGGAGTGTTGGTTCATTCTTTGTCACAGTTTTAGGGTTCTACATTGGCTTGGTTTGTCATTAATGTGTATGATGTTGAATTATATGGATGTGCTCATTTTTATTTTATGTTGACTTGGTCAAGTGCTCCAGCCCAAATCATTACCCAACCACCACTGTGATTGATACTTGTAATCTGCTGTATGCTGTCAAATATGCAAATTTCTTGTCCGAGTTTGTATTTCTAAATTTATATTTAACTCTCAATATTTGGTTAGGATCAGATGATTTACTTTTGTTACGTACTAGATCGTAAAACCTTGAAATTGAAAGAGAATATATGTTCTCTTTACTTTTTCATAAATGCATGTGCTCTTGCAAATAAAACCAAAAGTTATTGCAATGCTGTTGACTGAGATTAGCACCTTTTTTCCTTACCAATGAAGATGTTATTGCGAGTGGGATCAGCAGTGTTGTAGTTTTCTGTGAAGATGCCCGTCAGTGCCCAAATCACAACCGGGTAGATGGTGAGAATAAACCTCACATGTTTGTCGAAGACAAAGTTTTCCAAGAAAAACCTGAGAGAGTCAATGAGCCAAGACATTATCTCCATATTTTTTATTTTTCGGTAAAATAAAGCAAAGGGTTTCTTTTTGTCTGATTTGAACATACCATGCAACCACAGCTGCAGTCAAAAGTGAAAGGGAAATCGTGGCAGCATCTGTGTTGGATACGTTGGCGTCGTACACTAACACAATGGTGAGGTTAACAAGTGATGCTATGGTTGTCCATGTGGCATATATGGAAATCCCATTCTGAATCTGCAATACAATGAAAAAAAGAGATTAATAAAGAAGCTGACACAACAGTTGAGCCAGTAAAGAGTTGAGCTGAATAACTAACCAACACTCGATGGAGCCACAGGTCTACTTTGTGGTATTTGTTGAGCCAGGCTCCATATTGGCTCAGGCCGTAGCAGGAGAAGAATATCACAGCGTAGTTAGTCAGTGCGATTAGGATGAGGAAAGCAAGTGCGGCAGGCATGAACCTTTAAAAAAAAACGAGAAAATCAGAAGAAAAAAAGTGTACTGCCAAACTACAGATATACAACTGTTTCGTTTTGTTTTTTTGCTTGTAATTTGCACGTTCTACTGCTTATCTCCTTAACAAAGGTCAGCTTTATGGGTGGGATGCATGAAGAAATGCAACAGTATGTCCCCAATGCATCACTTTCAGTCTGCAAACTCATGGATAAAATATACAAAACTCCCCCTTGAAGAATTTTCAGAAACCTTTGAGGAAGAGGTTAATCACTGGTGTCATGTACAAACTGCAGATATCTGTATGTCAGTCATAGGATGGATGGCTTGCAGGGTGGGATGTCATAAGGCTATCAGATAAAAAAAATAACCAGTTTTCAGATTTTTCTTTGTTCTTGTAAATAATTTACAAAATTTACAAATTTACAAAATAATTTTAATAAAAATACAACCAACAAAAAGTCACCACTCAGAAGAACAGTTCAAGCTGAATGGGGACAATTGGCTTAAAATGTTTTGTAGTAGTGAAATTCTGACTTCTTGCTAATGTTATATGATCCCTCCTGACAATAATGAAATATCCTCTAAATGCGTTTAATGCACCAGTAATGCACTGGTATTGTTGTTTTTGACACTTTAAATGAGGACAATAAATATGGAATGTAAAACTCTCTGAATGTCTGAAGATTCTTTCTCAAAACAAACTACTTACAAATATTGAATAATAAATCATTCTGATATATAAAAAGATTGCTATCTTACATTCTGTCCCATAGGAACAGCCATGAGACGTTCAGGACCAGATTGAAGCACCAAAACGCATAAAAGCCATACGGTAGAACAGCAGGGCTGCAGTAGACATAACCGTAAGCGTTCCTGTGGAGAGCATTTACAAATCACCAAACTCAATATTACTACGCAATGTTTCAATGAAGTGAAATGTTTTTTTTTCCTCACTTTCTGAAGATGCCAGAGAAGGTGTACACCATCACCAAAGCCAGAAAGATGTAAATGATGGTCCAGATGGTGAAGGTCCAACCTGATGGTGTGAGCTGGATGACAAACTGAGCGGAAATATTGCTGGTGTCGTACAAAAATGGGGCTGTGGGGGACAAACAGAAAACAAGAAAAAAAGACAGCTGGAGGTAAGATAGAAACAATGAAATGACTACTATAGAATTAACCTTTTTCTACTTATATGTTTGGTCTTTTTGCAAGTTGTGTATTATATGTAATAGCTTTTCTTTGATACCATCTTAGAGGTTGTACTAAAAAAAGTAATTAAAATATTTAATTATATTTTTAATCAAACAAGAGCTGATTCCTGTGGCAAGAAATATATATAATCCAATTAATAAATATATGAATTTAAATCTTCATACTAAGACTTACAGCTTCCTGCTGCTGCCAGAGCGGAGAACACCATGGTGATGATGAAGATAATCAGAGCCACCACTATGGCAATCAGAAGACCGATGTTGTGTTTCCCCATTCTTGATGCTTCAACTTATCTAAGAACACACAATAACTACAAATCAACCAATCTAGAAAACAAGAGAAGGAAGTTGGTGTCACAGCAAACTATCAGCAACCTTACCAAAAACCTACCACTTATTAGCTAGGTGCTCCTGGATGATTGCTCTCCACAGAATGGTGCAAAGTGAGGGTCTTCACTTCATTTTAATAAAAAACCCGTTGTGTAATTCATTGACTTTTATGACCTGGGTTCATGATCCTTCAGCACGTGTACGTGTTTGAAACTTACAACACCAGAGTCAACACACATATCTTAGGTAAAAACATATATGGATAAAAAAGGTACCACCTAAGCTGCCTTCTGTTTATGACTCTGTTTAGTAATTCTGAACACATAAGAGCGAGACTTTGCCCCCTTTACTGTGTTGGATAACATAGTATTTATGACTCATTCATTTGTGTAAGTTTTCTAACCCAACCCCGGCATTGCTCTGTTAGGATTGGCCAGTGAGGTATCTTGGTTTTAATTAACCTGATCTCCAAAGTTATAAAATGGTGAGCTGAACAAAACGCATCATGTTCCTTCTATAGCATGAAAAAAGCTGACATTATGTCTGATAAAAGTGCATTAGATGACTCCAGTTATGTTAAAATGTGTTGGATAAAGTCGTTTTGCCAAAATATCAGCAAAAAACAGCAACAAACAGTCAGTGCTCCAGCAGGCTTTCATCAACCCTCATGCATAAATGTATCTGTAATTTAATGTTTTTGAGTCACAAGTTAGTTCATTTTGAAAAACAATCTGGCAGATCCAGTAAATTGCTAGAAAATTCTGCTTTCACCATATCTGAGCAGGTAATTGCAAGTATAAGTGGTGACTGTTTCATAAGATTTTGAATCATTATATCGCCAACACCTGCATATCAGTTTTGATGAACATATTTATTTAGTTATTTATTTGCATGCCTGTTTGTTTACATTGACAGTAAAAACATTTTTAATCAGATAATGCCCCGAATGAGTTTATAAACTCATTCAGTATTTCCCTGTTTTTATTGATGTAATATCACATATGGATTCATTTTTCGGTTCCTTGACTCCCTTTTCTATCTAAGCCAGAACTGGAAAAATTACAGAGTTTTAACAAGAACTTTGTTTCATATAATAAAGTCTCGCTTGAACTCAAGCTCTGTCCTTTATTCTCATTTTTCATCTTTGATGTGCCATTTTACCCGTTGCTTCCCCCCTAGTGAACAGTAAAATGATATTTATAATCTAGCTGGGACTTCTGAGTTCAAAAAGGGATGCTTATTTACATTAAAAAGCTAAAGTTCCCTCCTTCATATGTCCTTGTGATGTGCAATGTAGAATAAAGTCTTGTGTTCAGGAGAAACTGGAACTTTTCAAAGACAAAGTTTACAGTGTAACGTGAGTGGATTATTGCAGACAGTGCTGCTATGCTGCTATACAGCATGACACCTTCTCATTCAATAGTTTGTCTTTATTTTATTAGTACCTCTGGGAACTAAGACTGATGGAAAATAATTTCAGGTGTCCGCCTCATGAAGCTCAAAGCCAAGAGAATGGAAAGCAGCAATCAAAACAAAGGGAGGGGGGCAAATTTAAAGAAAGTAAAATATAAAAATTTTTTTTAGTTATTTCACATTTTTTTGTTTGCTACATAATTCTATATACTTTTGTTGCATAGATTTCATTCCTTCACTATGTATCTGCAATGCAGTAACTATTAAAAATAAGGAAAAGCCATGATTCAATTTGAAAATTGCATTTATCTTTTAGTTATTTCTTTGCTTGTTCAAATCTACACACAGTCCATCTGGTCTTTTGTATTGATCCAGCCATTTTTGCTGGTTTGGCATTGAATCTATGCTACTACAACTCTGGACTATAGTGTTATCTGTACTGATTAAGTGTTTATAAAACAAAGGACTTGTTTATAACAATAGTTATAAACATGAGCTTGTGTTTGACCTCTTATAAACCCACGGGACAGGAATTATGAAACTATAAAAGATCATTTATGTAACCCCTCTTTACTCAACCTTTATAGTGAAGATTTTTATACGATGAACGATTAGATAGTAATGTTACAAACGTTTGCAAACAGTGATAAATAGGTTTGATACGTTTATACACACAAATAAAGAGCATTGATAGAGTCGACTCTTCGGGATGCTGTTTATTTTGTTTTGGTAAAGTCTTTAGAACAAGTGATTGGGGGTTTATGTCACTGTCCGTAAACAAACACAAAATAAACTGTTTGCCACATGAACTGCGTAACTCTGAAAGGTTTTTAATGAACTGTTCTGTAACACCGACAGGCTGAAGGCTGCAGATCCAACTGTCTGCTTTGGGGGTAAAACTGAACACATGTCCATAACATTCTTTTGTAATTATGTACAGTTTTAGTGTCATCTGAGTCCATCATCAGTTACCAGAACTTGAACCCCGGCAGCTCTGTCACCGCATCACTTCGCTTCGCTTTAGGACAGTACCTGCGTGTGTGAGCGTGGTCCCCGCTGGCCCCGCAGATAGGGCAGGTATAGCTCCACAGGATGGGGCAGGTCACCTTCCCGTCGTCCGATCTGAGTGCGTGGGACCGATACACCCGTGGAGACTCCCCGTTCTGCCTGCAGAAGCGGCAGAAGTCAGCCGAAGTCCCGCCGCCGCAGCTGGTGTCCGACAGACTGCTGCTTCTGCTGCTGGTTGATCTGATCTCTGAGGAGTTTTTCTCTTTCTTCCCAGCGAGTGAAGCCTGGATGTGGCGCGTCTGCTGGACGGGCTCCTCGCTGGGTTCCTCCGTGTCTCCGAGCTCCACCGGTCGCCGGTCGCCCAGAAGGATCCTGCTCAGGTTCATGTAGTCGTGCCACATATCGAAGCTCTGAAAGTCCACTCTTGTTTGCATGGTGTTCATATTTGGACAATGTGATTATTTGGGTTTGAGTTAGATCGCATCATGACATATTTATAGCCTTCTCGCTTCAGACTGCAACAATGTTTACTACGATGGATGGCAGGTGTTTAATTATGCACTTTGATGGGCCACTTATCTGAAACTAATCTTTTGAAGGGAAGCGACTTTTTTGTTTCCGTGTGTCACATATGGAAGATGTAAGATACTTTATCAAATGACTTTTAGCAAATAGTATTTCCAACCATTGCAGACTGCACGTGTTTTGTTTTGAAGGCGAAAGGTCAAACAAAGGTCATCAGCCCACCTGGCAAATCGCTGCTCGTTTGTCACAGTTATGTTCGACAGAGAGAAAATGAGAACAATTAGTGTATATCCAGAGATATTAGTTTTATTTATTTATTTGCGTAGTATTACCTGTGTAAGAATGATTGACCCTTTATCATTGCCTTTGTTTACATTCTAAAATTAGCTTTAAAACATTTTTTAAAGAAATTGTCAAATAGATTCATGCTTAACGGTGTTATTACCACACACAAATAGGGTTTAAAAATAAATAGAGGTCACTACAATGTCCTGAATAGGATATAAAGCTGAATGTGTGTGCGTGTTGTTTTTTGGCGTGTGGCAGGGCCATAAAATGGTCATCGGCGCCAAATTGTCTCGTCTAGTTCACTTCAAAGTGGTTTAACATTAGAAAGTGACACCTGCATTGTCAGGCATCACGTTAATAAAAGCTGCCAGAGGGCGGGACGGTGAGTGCAAAATGCCTTGAAGCCAAAAGCATGCTTTAAATGTCTGAACAACCTAATTATCAGTAAAAGATTAAAAGAGCAACGTTACTATGCCATGAGGTGCAAACTCTGAGACCATCTGAAACATTTTTATTGATTTTTAGGCCAATACTTTGACTGTAAAGGCGGACAGTCTCTTTGTTTACAAAGTAAAAGCGCCATGTGGGCGGAGCTACTTTGGGTAAGAGAAGTCTCAGTTTCACGCATGCGTATTGATTGACATACCGGCGACGGCTGTTCAACGGTGGCCTAACGAATACAGGGATTACGAGCCCAATCTGACAGGTCAGAATGTTACAGATATCAAATGTTTTGAGCTTTCTGATGGTTCCCCCTGCGTCATTTAGAGTACATTTTATAATTCCAATCAGACGGGTTTGGGAAAATTAAGCTGTACATGGTGCTGAGGTGGGTTTCGTGCTGAGCTAACGTCCAGTTAGCAGCTGTTCGACTGTTAGCTTCGGGTGATGAATGCGGCCAACACTGGCTGTGACATAACCAACCTGACCGATTGGGGCTTTATTCTGCTTCTAATCCATGCTTTTTCATATATATGAATGTGTAAAAGACAGACTTACAACACCAAATTAAGTTTGGTTTGCGGGTAGTTAGGCTGTGTGAAGCCACAGAAAGCTAACCCTGCTAGCAATGTATCTTGAAATGTCAGTTGTTAGGCAATGTTTGTTTAGGGGAATGATCTACGTATTAGCTGTTTAAGATTAAAAGCAGCTGAGGCTGCGGTGTTGATAGGGATTCTTCCGTTAAGACTTGATAGTTGTCAAATTAGGCCCTTTGGGTCACATGTAAATAAATACTAGGATGCAGGTATGTATTTATGAAGGGTTCTATTTCATCTCTAAAGATACACAAAAGGCTCCAAATCAAATTGGATTAAAACCATAAAGCTTTTTATTGCCAAACATACATGCATAAGCTACAAGTTTGCCTCCAATAGTGCAACCTGTGGTGCTTACACGTGTTTTATAATGCTTTTAACAACTGAAAGCAAAGAAATATAGCATTAACAATGGAAAGGCTGCTGGGTAGGACATACAAGAGGTGTCACAGTAGTGCTGCAGGAGATTGCTCAAAATTATTCTTACCCCTTGAATAGGCTTAAAGTAAGGCTTTAGCGTGCCACCAGCAATAGTCCTGACTTGATATAGATCTGATAGAGAGTCTGTGGAGTGACTCTCTATCAGTTTCAAAGACTCGTAGCTCATCGCAAAAGCTGAAGGGCCCCTTTTTCCTCAAAAGGGTTAAATAAAAATAACCTGTAATCTAAATAACCCAGAAGTTTGAGTTATGTGTACAGTTTAAATAAATAAGCAGTCAAGCTAAGTCAGTGTCCTGAAATGTAAATGGTTTACAATGTCACATACAAAAAATTACAAGATTTTATTTGTGCAGGATGGATTCGGGTTTTTGGTTTGCCCTTTTGCCCATTTTGTAACCACATGTTGTTGCCCTTTCCTTTCAGTTTTCTACTGTAAAGAAACCATTTTGTAACATTGTGCTTAAACCATATCATATCAGTTTAGCTTTCACTGGAGTGAACTGAAGTATTTTTGTTGAACTATGGAGAGAAAAACTTATAAAAAATGCTCAAAACTCAGTTAAAGCCCAATTATTTTCGGAAGATGTATTACACCCTGTTTGTATTTATCCTGGTTCTAAACCCAGTTTGGGCCAGATGACTGTTATGAAATGAGCACGCCCCTGCAAGTAAATATATATTATTACTCACTACATTATTTCCTTAAAGTACACTATGAGTAGGAAATAGGAAATTACTCTAAAGTCTTGGTAGTCAAATCAGTTCTCAGTGGCTGGAAACTGATGAATGTTGGGTATGAAGTGTTAGCAGCAGGCAGCCCCATTTCATGCTCAAGGTACGAAGGGGAGAGATGACCAGAACACATGTATAGGGATACTACATAGCAGTGGAAACGGCTTGGAAAATCCTATCCAAGCTTGTGCTAATAATAGATACTTGTTTTTTTTTTTTTGTCAGGCTTCACCATGAGTCAGGGTAAGGACAATGCAAGACTCAAGAGCTACAAGAACAAGTCTCTCAACACAGATGAGATGAGAAGGAGGAGGGAAGAGGAAGGTCTGCAGCTCCGCAAGCAGAAGAAGGATGAACAGGTAAGTGATTTATTATGCAGCATCAAAACTGAATGAAACAATAAAATAAAATATATTATATATATAATTCTATTTTATATTATATATATTTTAAAATATATATATATATTGGTAATTAAAATATATATATATATATATATATAATATATAAAAATATATATATAAATATTTATATATATATATAATATAATCATATATATATGTATAATTTATAAAAACATATATATATATATATATTTATAAAATTTTATACATAATAATAAAATATATACAGAACTTACTTTGCTGTTTGGGCAATTATCCCCTTGTTGAATTTTTTTTCATGTGAAACCCAAAACCAAACTTCCAGGGGTTTTTTTATTGGGAATTTATGTGATGGATAGAACTGCAAAATTTGGGGGTTTGAAGCCACAAAAACAAGTGTGTCCCAAAATGGGGAAAGGGGATTTTGAGGCAAACCCTGGTATAAAAAATTTAAAGGTATCATGAAAAGACTCTCTCTTTTTAAGCCACCTATATGCAATATGGAAAGAAAACGGTTCTTTGTTTTCAAAAATGTTTGCATTTCTATTCAGCACCTTTCCTCTGATACCTCTAAATAAAATCCAGTGTAATCATTTGCCTTCAGAAATCACCAAATTATTAAACACCTATATGTAATCTGGTTCAGTATGACTAGAGCTGTTCTGTGAAGGCCTTTGAGTTTTGTTAGAGAACATTAGTGAACAAACAAGAAGTTTCACCCTGCACGGCACTGTGTGCATCTTCATAATTATGTAATATCGAGGTGATCGATTCAAAAACCGTATTTCTGCATTCTAATTCTATTACAGCTTTTTAAAAGAAGAAATGTTGCCACTGTGGAGGACGATGGCACCCTGGAGGACGATGGAATGGCGGACAGTGGCTACCTGGAATCACAGGCCAACAACCTGGACCCACTCATGGTGAGAAAACATTTATTTAGGGATCCTTCTTCTCTGTAAATTAAAAACTAAACCTTGGATCAAATCAGCCATAAACAAATTGTGTTGCAGGGTGGAGTCATCTCTGAAGACATGATTCAGATGATCTTCTCCAGCTCTCCAGAGCAGCAGTTAATTGGCACTCAGCGCTTTAGGAAACTTCTTTCTAAAGGTACAGTCCTCCTAGCTGTGAGTTTTACTCTTGGACGCATCACTCTTGTGGTCATGGCAGTGGCCTCCATTCTTAAGGTCACACAGCATGTTCTGCTTGTGTTGGATGATCACCACATTGTTTCAGTACCATGATCTGAACCTATGAAATATAGATATTGTTTGAAATACAGGTGTATGTTGAAAATCAGCCATTATGAACAATTCTACTTCCTACCTGTCATTCTATGATAATAAAGATAAAACTACTAATGGTAAACATTTAATTTAATTGTATTTCCTTGTTTCACTGTATGTGTCACACAGAACCAAACCCACCTATTGATGAAGTTATTGCTACTCCAGGGGTGGTGGAGCGTTTCGTTGAATTTCTGAAGAGGAGAGAAAACTGCACCCTGCAGGTACTTCTGCCTACCAGTTTGGCTCAACCGTGCAAGTGTGGAAAATACGTTAAGGAGGGCTCTATAAGGTTCCTACGCAGTGTGGAAAAATGTAGAATTCAAGTGTTTTCCATGTATGTATAACTATGGAGAAAAGAAAATAGAAAATACTTTATTTTCTTTATTTTTAGACTTTATTCCAAATTAATTGTCATGAAGTTCTGTCCATTCATCAGTTTATTATTCCTGCCTTTCTTTTTGCCTTCCTTTCTTCCTACAATCCTCCTTGTGTTCATTTCCATGTTTTTTTTTAGGTTCCACATTAAAAGTGTTACGACTGTAGAAATAAATGTCTGCCATACAGTAATTGTTAACTTTTGCACTTAAATAGAACAAAATGGGGAGAATGACACTTGGAACTCTTGACATTTTTGTCTAGTAAGTTATGGAATATTGAAGCCAGAAATGTGTAGGAACCTTGTATCAAGCTTCCTGTCCTGTCTAAATGGGTTACACAAACCTAATGTTACTATACACATTTCCTGATTTCTGTTTTGATTTAGTTTGAGGCTGCATGGGTCTTGACCAACATTGCTTCAGGTACATCCCATCAAACACGTGTTGTAATCCAGGCAGGGGCCGTGCCAATATTCATAGAGATGCTCGGCTCGGACTTTGAGGACGTACAGGAACAGGTAGGAAAGATTTACTGACTTTTCTTATTACCACTGGCTTCTCTCCGGCAATTTTCTTTTCAGTTAAATATATCCATTAGCCTGGTAAAAACATACATTTCTATTTCGTTGTCTGTCTAACTTGAATTACTGCTTTCCCCCTCAGGCAGTATGGGCCTTGGGAAACATTGCAGGCGACAGCACAGAATGCAGAGACTTTGTCATCGATTGTAACATTCTGCCCTCTCTGCTGCAGTAAGTAGCTTCTCAGTGTTACATTTTCAACTTTTAGACCCTACTGATAAAATAAAACTGCAACTTTGCAAGTTTGATCTGTAAAATTCCACTCGCAGATTATTGGCCAAACAAAATCGTCTGACAATGATGAGGAACGCGGTGTGGGCGCTATCAAACCTGTGCAGAGGAAAGAACCCACCTCCAGACTTTGCTAAGGTAATTTGCCAGGATAAACCATCACTATGGCAACTGCCCACATCTCACTTTGCTGAAGTACAGAATAGCTCGCCTTTCAAGGTCACAGGCTTGTTGTCTCAAATCGCAAAGGTATTTTTCTAACTGAACTTAAACACCGTGTCATCTCCCAGGTGTCTCCGTGTCTCAGTGTGCTTTCCTGGCTGCTGTTTGTTAATGACACAGACATCCTAGCTGATGCATGCTGGGCGCTCTCCTACCTTTCTGATGGCCCCAATGACAAGATCCAGGCTGTTATTGACTCAGGAGTCTGTCGGAGGCTAGTCGAACTGCTGATGTAAGCCATTAAACATGTACTCTGAAATATGTCTTGTTTATGGGCTATAAGCAAACAACCAGATTTGCATAGTTTAATAGTCTAATTTACTAAAATGGTCACAGAATCTCGACTGTGCACTGGTCATTTCTTCTGTTTTGAGTGTTTTGTTACAAATACAGGTGCATCCTAGTAAATTAAAGAGAGAGGGCGGTGTATATATATATATATATATATATATATATAATAATATATTTTTTCTGATAAAACCCAAAAGTCCAATTTTTTAGAAAATTGTGCAAGATAATAAAAAAAAAATCATCTTTAATATAGAAATGTTACGTTATGGCACTCAATCTTGGGCAAGCCAACAAACCTGATATTTGTCCCGCAGGCGGTCATTGCCACCCATTTAAAGGACAGTAAGCCACAAAGCGTCACTGCTAAGGAAGCTGGCTATTCAGAGTGATCTACGAATGCATATTAATAGAAAGTTGGGTGGAAGGAAAGACTGGTAGAAACAGGTGCGCAAGCTACAGGGAAAAGCTAAATGTCAAGAGGATTGTAAAGCAAAGGCCTTTTAAGAGTTTTGAGAAATTCACAAGGTGTGGACAGTGGCTGGGATCAGAGCTTTAAGGGCCACGACACAGATGTGTCCAGGGCGTAGTGTTAAGCCACCCCTGAACCAGATACAATGTCAGAAGTGTCTTATCTTGATGTGGAGAAAAAGTACTGGAGTGTTGCTTCGTGGTCCACCATCCTCTTCAGATCAAAGTAAATTTTGCATTTTATGTGCAAATCAAGATCTTAGTGTTCTGAGAAGAAGAGTGAAGAGTTAAAAAATCAAGTTGCTTGAGGTCCACTATTATGTTTCCTCAATTAGTGATAATTTGGGCAGCTTTGTCATCCCCGGGAAGTGTTCCTCTGTGTTTTCATCAAGACCAAAGTCAGCACTTCTGTCCACCAGGAAGTTTTAGAGCATTTCATGCTTTATGAAAAGGCTGTTTTCAATTTCTAGCAGGACTTTGGCACCTACCCACAATGCCAAAAGTACTAAACCCTGCTTTAATGATCATGGTATCACCAGGCTTGATTCGCGAGCAAACTCGCCTAACCTGAACCCCACAGAGAAACGTTGGATTATTCTTAAGAGGCAGATGAGACTAATCAATGCAGACAGGCTGAGGGCCACTATTAAAGCAACCTGGGCTTCCTGAAGCCACAGCCTGATCTGTTACCGCAATAAATTAACTTTTTAATGATATTAGAGTTTATGAAGATGTACCTTTTTTTATTTCTTTCAGGCACGCTGATTATAAGGTGGTGTCTCCTGCACTGAGAGCCGTTGGAAACATAGTCACTGGCGACGATCTGCAGACACAAGTAATGGCAGCCTCTACTCCATCTGAGTATTAATGTCTGAGCTGCAGGACTTCGAGTGTTCTGACTATGTGTCACTTATTTCAGGTGATTCTGAACTGTTCAGCGCTGCAGTCTTTACTTCACCTTCTGAGCAGCCCCAAGGAGTCTATTAAGAAGGAAGCTTGTTGGACCATCTCCAACATCACTGCAGGGAATCGAGCACAAATACAGGTGTGTTAACATGGCGTTTTAGGTTTAAATTGTAGTACATTCAGAAGAGCTAATGAGTTATTTACGTTGTTCACAGATGGTGATAGATGCAGACCTGATGCCTCCTCTCATCAGTATTCTGCAAGTAGCGGAGTTTCGCACAAGGAAGGAGGCAGCGTGGGCTATTACCAACGCCACCTCCGGGGGCTCTGCAGAGCAAATTAGGTGAAAATTATGTGCTTTTTTAAATAAAAAAACAAACTATTTTACTTATTTTCACATAGGTTTATCACATAAAATAAAGTGTCCTTTAAGGTCATGAACGTTTTATTTTAGATGGATTTAAAATCTATAAAAGCCTTAAAACTACATGTAGCACACAGGGGATGATAGCAAATAAACTATTTGTCTTAATTATGTTTAATATCTTGAGATTTAGATGAATCGCCTTTAATTAGAAAGTCCTAAGACTCCATGTATGGTTAAAGTGTATAAGTTAAGTGTTTTTGACAGAAGCTTTGCATCCATTGTTGTTCAAAAGACGACCTCTTTATTTTGGTGATGTGATCAGTCAAATTATACTGTCTGTGCCGCCCCCTGCAGGCATCTAGTGGAACTTGGCTGTATAAAACCTTTGTGCGACCTGCTTACGTTGATGGATTCCAAAATAGTCCAAGTGGCTCTAAATGGTCTAGAAAACATCCTGCGACTGGGAGAGCTGGAGGCCAAGAGGGGAGGAGGCATTAACCCATACTGTGCTCTCATCGAAGAAGCCTACGGTTAGTCCATCTATTTTTTTTAATTGGCCCATTGTTAATGACAAATCAGTCTGGAGCTTTGAAAATAAAATGTTGTGTTTCCCTGGTAAAATAAGGACAACTATTTTCAGCTCTAATGTCTTCTGTTCCCTCTCAGGCTTGGACAAACTGGAGTTCCTGCAGGGCCACGAGAACCAGGAAATCTACCAGAAAGCCTTTGACCTGATCGAGCACTACTTCAACACAGAAGAGGAAGACCAATCGCTGGCTCCGGCCGTCGACCTGCAGCAGCAGCAGTTCCTCTTCCAGCAATGCGAGGCTCCGATGGAGGGCTTCCAGCTATAATGCTAAAATTCTCCCAAGCTCCAGCTTCATCTTCACCTACGCTCACGTCTCTCAGTCTCTGCCCACAGCCAAGATCCAGGGTGACAAACAGCCCTCCTCCCCTTTCCCAGAAAGATGGATTTAATCATTACCTTGATTATTATACTACTATGTAACATTACAGGAGCACGTTTGTGCATACATCCAACATGGGTCAGATCCAAAGTCTTGTCAGCCAGGTCATAGTTTCACTTTTTTTCTTTTTTGTGGCGACTTTTGCACCTGACCAGAGCTTCAGGATCTCCAGTCAGACCATTCTCATATTTGTGGTCTTCCTCCTCGCCTCGTCAGAAAGAGGAACGTCCTTCTCCTTGTTCCCATAGGATTGGGAAGCACTCTCTCAGTAAATGGGAGAATCTGGACTTCCCTGCTTGTCTGAAGCATTAATGACTTGGAAGATGGACCATTGTTGATCCGGTTCCCCACTCCACTTAATTTCTCCTCCTACACACAAAGAAAGATGTAACCTAAACACTGGACTGACCTCGAGACATTGACCCCCATGTTTGACTGCGTCACTCGGACTGACTGCCAAGAAAGGCATTTAACTGAAAAAATGGAGAATTCATTTCCTCACCTTCTGTCAGAAACCACATAGACTAATAAGAAAGATGACGTTGTAGCTATGCGGTGGATTGCTTGCATTCCCACCCGGATCTCATATCATTCCTTCTTACCAGTATTGGGACTTTCCCACATGCACTGGCTCCGCCGTCAAGAGTTTAAACTGCCGTGTCCTGATTTTAAACCCCATGGAACCACGGGAATCGGAATCTTCCCTCGCACTGAGACAATTGGACTTGGATGAAACAAAACAGACTATACAACCCTGGATTCTGTCCAGCAGCTAACCAGCGGTATTTTCCTATTTTTTTTGGTCCATTTATTAAATGATCATTTCCTTTCATTTGCAGCACTTTAGTTCTGGACTGATGCCTGTTCATCGACAGTAGGTATGTTTGCTATTTAAGATGGTTGATGATATGGCTCTTCCCTCCTCAGGAAGCGAGATGTAAAGAGGCCAAGCCCCCATTCCTGGTTTGACAAAGATTACACTGTTTACCCTTCTAACTAAGGGGAACTCAAGCAGATAGTGGACTGAAACTGCAAACTCTTGTCAAAATCAGAGGATTATGTTGTCTCAGCAAAGCTGAAAGAACTCTGCATTTGGTAAATTGGCTGTTTTAATCTGTGAGCAGTCCAACATGAATCCAGGTAAAGGTTTCTTGATTGATTATGCCAAATCAAGACATGTATCATCCTGAAAATGTATGGTTGGACTCTTATTTTTTTTTTCAATTGGGAGTTAGCATCTTTAGTTGATGGTGCCATAATCCCTAATATATGGATGTCCTTCCATAAAGTTTCAAGAAGAAAAAAAAATCCAGATTAAACTTGAAAATCCTGGTGATCTTCGTAGTTAGCCTAACTGAATGTTTGTTTACCAAGTACTCTTCTCATGTTGCTTAATTTTGTCAAAAATCTCTGCGAGAGATGACCAGCTCTTCGTGTTCATTACTGTTTGTTTTTGTGCATCTATTCTGTTCTGCCATTTGCATAAAAGTCATTTCAGAAACTCGGTGGATTAGTTTTATTGTTGCACGCTGGGTGTTTCGCCAAGGTATGAAAGGTGATCTTAGTTTTTGTTCAGTAATTTTGTCCACAAGTGCATGTTTGAAATTATAACAGTGGGATTTATTACATCATGTTGATTCTTTTCAAATGGTATGAATTCATAAACTCATGCTCAACGTATGAGTAAAACCCGCCGGTACGTTATTTAGGTGGCAGGATGTATCCAAAGAAACACTACTTCATTAAACTGATTTTTCTTTATTACTATAAACACAGATGCCACAACAGCCATTAGCAAACTTTATTAAATCAATATATGAACAAGATAAGGAATCTTTTACACTGGATCCACTACTCTATTATTTTTAAAACTAAAACATTGCCACAGTTATGTATTCAAAATTAAGCAGTCAGAAATCTATGATTTTGG
Source organism: Crenichthys baileyi (assembly GCA_036173005.1). NCBI lineage: Eukaryota > Metazoa > Chordata > Actinopteri > Cyprinodontiformes > Goodeidae > Crenichthys > Crenichthys baileyi. The sequence goes on from JAHHUM010002690.1 coordinate 61,743, forward strand.
CTTGGTACCGCTATAGGTTTCTGCACATTGAGGCCAAAGTCCTGGTTGTTGTAAAAAGTGCCACTAGTTCAGGTTCTTACTCTGAGATGGTCACTGCCTTTCTACTCCTCCATAGGTTGAGAGCTCTGGTACATATGTGTAAAAAGACACAAATACTCTTTTAGGTTTATGGCATTTTTCTCACTGAATTCATCAGACTGTTTCTGTTTGCTAAGGCCAGGTGATGATGATGTAATGACTTTGTAAACTTCTGAGTTAAAACGACGGACCCCTATGGATGTATTTTACGTTAATGCATAAAACTGCTTTCTTGCGATGATGTTGGAAAATCTAAAGAAACAAACTATCAGGAAGAGAACTGAGGATCTCCAAAAGTCTGGTTCATCCTTGGCTGAAATTTCCAGATACCTAAAGGGGAAACTTTCATCAGCATGGAAATGTCCAGCTATACCATTAAGAGAGGAAACTGCTTCTGTGTCCCAGAGGTGGACATGTTTGGTGTGAAACCTCAGAACAAAAGCAAAAGACTCCTGTTCCGACATGGGCTGAAAGGCCACTCTACAAGGTAGAAGCCAGTAGTCCAGAAGTCAGAAAAGCCAGATCACAGTTTGAAAATGCACATAGGGACTGAAACCATCATGACCATCGTTGCATCTGGAGGAAAAACGTTTCTGTGAACTTTAGTATCCTAGCCGCTAAAATGATACATCGGGTGTGGACATTAAGGGACGATAAAGTCCCTCCAGTCGTCCGTATATAATACATATGCAGTGTCTTACTGGGAATTTCATTCAATCGCCACAGCGATATTGTGCACATTGAAACAGCAATGATGTTGATTAAATATATTGTTTAAATTGCAGCAACCCTAACTGACCTAAAACAGTCTGATGAATTTAGTCTCATTTAATGTCAGAAAGTGAAGAGTGTTGTCTTTTTATATTTTGCATGAAAATCTCTGGTTGCAACTGTATTACGACTATTAAGCAGAGTTGTCCTTTATCACTGAGTCTTTTCTCTCTCAAGTTCCTCCCTCCATTTGGCTTTCTTCTCCAAGTTGTATCCAGTCAGGGACTCATTTCTGCCAACAGCCTGCAAAAACAGGATGGAATCTGGGTAAGAGTTTGGTTCAAATCATAATTTCCACTTATATGAGATATTTGTAATATATTGTGTTGTCTAAGGTGTATGTGTAACCAATTAGTGACACAGTAAACATTTGGAAGAGGGTGCTCTGGTCAGATTACATCAAAACTCAATCTTTTTGCCATTATGCAAAATGCTGTTTAGGGAGGAAGACTACTACTTGAAGACATCATTCCCACGGTGCTATGGGGACGCTTCTCTTCAACTAGGTTAGATGAGCTACGTAATCTTGGGAAATCCTGGAAGAAATCCTGCTAGTAGCTGCAAGACCTGAGACTGAGGTGAAGGTTCACCTTGAAGCACGATAGATTTATGTGTTAGAATGGCCCTAACAAAGGCCAGACTGAAATCCAATTCAGAAGACTTAAAATTACTGCCTATAAACCCACTCAATTAAATCTGACTAGATTAAGCTATTTTGTGAAGAGAAAACCTCAGTTTCTGGGGATAATGAGCTTGTAGAAACCAACTTCAAAAAGACTAGAAGCTGAGATTTCAGCTAAATGTGGTTCTACAAAGTAGTGAGTCGGGGAACAAATACATGGCACACCTTTCAGGTTTTTAACTAGCAAGAAGCAAGAGGCTTTTGTAGTTGTAAAATGAATGGGTTTGAAAAGATTCAATGTGCGTTTCTTTTTCTAGGCAGTAGATGTATATGAGCCTCTCAGTATAATGTTCATTTTGTGTGAAACCTACACATTCATGCATCCAGTTTCAGTTTTACAAAATAAATAAAATCACTGAAGTAATTGCTACCTGGAAAAATGAACAATTTATATTTAATATTTATAATCCCAAAAGTTAACTGAATTCTGGTCTATTATGTAAAGCTCCCAGCATCTGCAGCTTTCCAATCACACAGAACCACGGCTCTGTTTTGGGACGTTGAGTCAAAACAAAGACACGTTTCCTGTTACCTTATTCAGGATGACTCAGCAGAAGAGACTAGCACAGACATGAAAAAATTCCCGTGATGCCACATCTCTGTCAAACAGACCGCTAGCTGATCAGAACAAAACGTACGTGCGATGAATTTCTGCTTTGTCACTCACCTTTTTGCCCATGACCACCATAAACACACAGGCTCCTATCGTCAACGCCATCATCAGATAGGCAGCTTTCACTCGGATTTTGTTTCTGGCGTTGTCAATCGTCTCAAAGCTGTGGGGAATATGAAGATGCATGATTAAAAAGCCATTGTTGGTTCAGTATGAGTGAGGAACGAACAGGGAAGATGCAATATTTTGTTCATCTTTGCTTTTTTTAGAGCTACATTAAACAATTGCTGGATTTTCAAGCTAATCCTCACATCATATATAAATATTTATAATCAGGACAAACAAGTTTCGCTTCTGTGTTGGACACTAAGCTCCATGTCTACAGTAACAGGCAGGCCGAATTTACCTTGTAAGCATGACAAGCAGATCTTTCTCTAATCACAGCAGCAGATCTGATGTGATCTCCGCCCTGATGCCAGGAGCCACGTTAATTACCTCCAGGCACAAACAGACACACTGTTTGAACTAAGGACGTCTCAGAGGAGCCTGCTACACGCTGCGCGGCCGCTCATCCACTTAATCAGCTCTGTTCTTGTGATGTGGAGGCAATAAGATGGCAGTGCGCTGGTGGGGCTGGGGTCTGGAATAAACAGGAAAGGGCTACTTACGACACAGTGTCTGGGATCTGGTCCGGGGACTTGAAGCGACCTGCCCACAGTAAAATCTTCCTGTCAAAGTTGGAGGGTCTGTAGCCGGGGGGTTTGAATAAGGGACGGGGTTCTGTACAGAGGAGGGGGGGGGCATCAGCTTATTCATTTCCTCGGCTCAAATCGGTGTTTTGCTCCATCACCCAGATTATGACTCCATTTCCAGTGCTATGTTGGTCTCTTGGGACTACAAACTCACATTCTAACAATCATAATGCACAAGTCCAGGGCGCCTTTAAAACATTAGGACAACTTATATTTTAGCACTTTGTTTTTTTATTTTAACAAAGTCATATATTATCTGGCATGCAACACCTTTCTGTAGTGCAGGTAAGAATAACAGATGATAAGTGGATCAAGTTGCACTGCAGGGATGGGCATGTTAGGGCCAAGGAAAAGGGACAATTTGTCTGCAATCCAAAACCCCACCTTGTGCTGGAGCTGCCGGTGAGGACTCTGGTTTGGTCTCTGGAAGTTTACTGCACATCCCTCGGAACCGCTGACCTGGATTGAAGTTAAACAAACGGATGTATTGTATATAAAAAATATTTGCTAATTTTCTAATTTACCTCGCTCAAAATGATTTATTTCTATTTATTATCTTTAGATGGAACAAGCAATCACTGAACTGGGATATTGTTTATTGTTCTATCAAATTTTATTTGTAGGCCACTTTTCATACAAATTAGTTAAAGATAAATTAATAGCAGATATTTTACAAGATACTGACAGGTGCATTATAATCAAATATGTAAGAACATAAAATTCATTGTTCAGACACCTGGTATTCCAGGTAGTCCGCTGACATCATCGACTGGAGGGACTTTGGGCCCATAATGTTGCTGAACCAAGGCCTGACCAACTGCAGCAACCCCAGCCCAGGGTATGATGAAGGCATCACTTCATGCACCTCTCTTCCTACCCTGATACACCCATCACTCTGGAAGAGGGTAAGTATGGATTCATTAGACCACAGGACTTTCTTCTATTGCTCCAGAATCCAATTGTATACTCTCTAGCAAATTGAAGCCTTTTTTCCCCGCTTAGCCTCACTGATCAGTGGTTTTCTAAAGGCTACACACCTGTTTGGTCCCAATCCATTGGGTTCCCTTCGCATTGGAAGTGTGGAAACGCTCTTTCTCTCGCTACTGACCAAAGCCATGAGTTCTGTTGTTGTTTTGATTTCACTAAACGTTTAATTTCATCCCTGGTTGCGATCTTTCAAGACTGTATTTGCGACCGCATTTCTTCCATGAAGATGATGGCTCTCCGCTATCCTTCCAGTTTTTAATAATGTGTTGGACAGTTCTAAACCCAATTCAAGTAGTTTGAGCAATCCCCTCACATGTTTTCTTTGCTTGATGTGGGGCCAATAATTAGACACTTCTGAAACAGATGAGCATCTTCTCCACGACAACATGGCTGTTTAGGAAATGAGAAGCTACTCCTAAAGCAGGGAGTTAAACAAAAATAATAATCCATGCAGTAATTATCCAACTGGGGGTTCTTACTTATTTGCTTTGTTAAACCCAATTGGTGAATTTGTTTTTTTTTTTGTTTATTTTATTTATTTATTTTTTGGACAGGCAGTGAAGAAATAAATAAGTACGTTTAATTATTGAAGTTCAACTAAAAGTAAAATTAAATTTAGACAACATAAAAAAAAATTACTAGAATAAAATTAAATAATAAATTAATTATTCATCTTAAGCTAAAAGCAAATTAACAAATGAACTAAACACATAAATAATTGATGGATAGACTTCCGTTAATGCAAGACTAAAATGTATTGAAAATATATTAAAAAAAACATGTCAATAATATGAAAAGTGTCTGAGAATCTGATAATGTGAAAATGATGAATTAAAAATAGAGATAATGATAAGTTTCCATTAAAAAACTCATGCAACATACACTAACATGACCAGGAAACGCGCATGCTATTATGTGACTATAAAACTTTAAAACGTATTTCGCAGCCCTGAGAGTTTACTGCCAACCTTCATTTCAACATTACTGAGCCACAAAAACATTAACTTAGCGGGTTATTGTGGCGATCAATTAACATTCACAAACTATCACTTATTTAAATGGGATTTAGAAAAGCCCACTAAGAACAAGTATTAGGTGAAAGAGAAGGCGGAGCATGCTAGTTTGATTTTTTTGAATCGCCACTAGCTAGAAAAATGACTTATTCATACGAACCGAAAAGGTTTCCGACGGAGAGACGAGATCTGACGAAATTCATGTCTGTCTGGGTGAAACTGCCGGTGTGTCCAGAAACCGTGCAGCAAACAGCAGCTGAAACTTCTCCTTCAGCTATACAGAAAGTCAACTACTGCACAAATGCAGGCCCTGCGCAGCGTCAGACGTAGAAGACGCCGCATTGGGTCAGGGCTGCACGTCAACATGGCCGCCATATTGTGAAAGGCAAGTTTTTGATACGCTGGAAGTCAGAGTTTGACCTCGTTTGAACTCATAATAAACACATAAAGAAATATAAAACGAAATGAAAAAAGTGGTCACATAAAACACTGGCCTAAATGTTCAGGTTCAAGTTGTTCAAATTTATTGCATGTCCAAAAAAAAGTTCATGTTCCATATGGCCTCTGTGTTGTTTCATCTTTTATTCAGGCATGTGTTTTATGTTTTTTAAATGGGGTTGAGTTTACTGGCCCCCCTTCTCTCATATTACAATTAAAACAAAACATTTTTAACACTTCTTGTTTTACTGTTAATCATGAAGCACTATCTTCAAACAAAGTTGTACTTAATTGCTTTATGACTTTAGATGTCAAACCCATCTGAAAGCTCAGATAGGTTCAGTTCTTCCCCTGGTGTGAATTACTTCCCATGCTGGAATCACAAATTCCATCTGAACACATAATTTCTAGATGTTTTATAGACGGCGCTCCATGTCATGCCAACAGTTTAAGCCAAAAATAATAAACTGTAATGGCTGAAAAGGATCTACAAAAAGATATAGAAGCATTTCCTGTAATAGTGGTGACATGCAGGTGTTCCTGTTTGGCTGGCACTGCCTGTGCAACCATCCAACCATACTTCCATACAGCACACTTCTCCCAGCTCAGTATGCCAGCAGTTCCTCCTGTTAACAGCTGTACTGAAACAGAACAACAATGGCACAAACCTTGAACAGAGGTAGGTTTTAAAGTCGTGCACATCCACCGCATGTTTCATGCAAGGTAGTTCAGTTAGATGCCATATGGTAATGTTTTACAACTGATTCTGAGCTGTTTATTCTGGAAACATCCTCTTTACTATGACTTTATGGTATTTTCACAATACAACAAGAGTGACAGTATGGTCTAATGTGAGGCGTTAGCAGCACATTAGTTTGAAAGTGAAAAAATAATAAATAAATAAAATATAACTAATTAATGTGTTTATTTTTCTATATGTTTAAGAAACAAATACCAAATATGTTATTTTGCTTCTTCTGTTTTATTGTGATTTGTTCAGTTTTTTTAATTAATTCATATTATTAGTAATAAAAATAAAAACAGCATCACTGTGTCTTAATAATTTAATAAGGTCATTTTATTTGGGAAACCCAGTTTAATTTGCCACTTATAATATGGCGGACTTGCTGAAGCAAGTGGTTAAAGCGGTGCAATCAGGCAGAGTGCCTGATGAGAACTCTGCCTGAAATGAATGAAGTAAGTTTCCGTTCAGGCGCTTCTTGGACAGCCATCTCGTGCTGGTGCTGTGAAGGACCCTACAGTCCAATATGGCGGCGCCCGATGGAACTTTAAACTGTGAGGATTTTTCCATGTTTCAGGTAAATTAAATCAAAGGGATTCGTTGTTTTTTGACAAAAGCTACGCAGTGACAGACCGACCGCAGTTCTTAGTTCTCAGATGGTGACGCGGCCGGTTGTTTATCTTCCCAGTAATGTGACCCCCCTGATCCTTCAAGGATCCAGACTGGATTACAGAACTGGTACCTGGCAGCATGTGTGCTTGGAGATACCATGACAAAGGAGTCCTGATCAGCTGACCCGGGTCTGATTAATCACTAAATTATCGCCTAGTTCTGTTCTTGATTAAAAACACACAGTTTGCTTTAATATATACATAAATCCTTAAAGTAACCATCACTAACTTGGATTAGATTAGATTATTTAGCGGTTATGCAATAACGATTTATATTAACTGATTATGAATTACAGACTTTTTAACACGCAGGACATCAAAGCAGTTTTCATAACCCTGGAACTTTTATTGGAGTCCAATTTTCTACATGTTGTGCAAGTTACAGGAAAAAAAATAATTGTTTTTGAAATTATCCTATAAAAAAAAAAGTTGTGCCATTTGTATTCAGTCCCCTCCAAGATAACACCAGTGCAGCCACCTGGCACCTAATTCGTAAACCGCTGTTTGGTGAGTAATTTAATGTCAGCAAATATTCAGGTGGCCTGTCGTAACTCACGAGGACCTTGAGAGATTCACAGCTCAGGTGGGATTATCTGTTGGCAGATTAGCCGCACACTTGTCAAAACTGGCAAAACAGAAGTTTTTCTTTAAAGAAAGCCATACGAAGTCCCACTTGCAGTTTTTCACATGCCATGTAGGGGAAAAAATGTGGAAGAAGGTCATGGTGTCATAGAACAGAAAAACTTACTTTTCATCAAAAACTCTGTGTGGCTGAGAACTAACTCTGTACATTACCCCAGACACACCATCCACACAGTCAAACATAGTAGTGGCAGCATCATGCTGTGAGGATGCTTTTCTTCATCAGAAACATAGAACCTGGTCTGAGTGGATGGGTCCAAATGCAGAGCGAATCCTGGAAGACAGTCTATTAGTGGGTGTAAAAGTCATGGGAGTGAGATGGCGGTTTACCCTCCAAAAAGACAACATCCCTAAATATACAGAAGGAGAAAAATATTCATGTTTTAGAAAGGCCTAGTCAAAGTCCAGACCTTAATCTGAGAATCTGTGACCTGAATTGGAGATAAATTAGAGCACTTCTGCAAGCCCTTGTTTGGTCCTTTGTTTATGAATGTTTTTAACCCGAAATAAAATTGGTCCTTTAAAATGTAAGTTAAAGTGTGTTTTTGTTTCTCAGGAGGGGCTGAAGGTGATGCGCAACATAGACGACCGTATCGTCCACGCCTTGAACACTACTGTGCCCACAGTGTCCTTCTCAGGAAAAGTGGACGCCACACAGACCTGCAAAGAACTTTATGAGTCGGTAAGTGCCAGAAGAATAAGACATTTTTAAACTTCGACCTCTTTAGGTTTCTGCACGGTTGTAACTTGTGTCCCGCATTTCTTACCTGCATCTCACAGTTGATGAAAGCCCATCTGAGTAGAGACAAAGCCATTAAGGCCTGTATAGCGCAGAAATCGGATGTGGTGGCACAGCTGCGGGAAGAACGAGGAAAAGACAGCGAAAATCTGAAACTGATCAAACAGCTTCGAAAGGAGCAGACCAACGTAAGCGAGAAAAGTTAAACATAATTCTGTGGATAACAATATACTATAATAAGTTTCTTCTAGAAAAGTGCATTCGAACTACTTTTATATGTAGGTTTTGTTTACTTCTTGGTGTAATGAGATGTGTTAACACAAGAGTGGTTAATCTCAAAGCAAACTATTCCCTGCAGGGAAAAACTAGACTTAAGGCTGCCCAATATTAGTAAATCTTGCAATAGCAATAATATTGAAAAATACTGTACTGCAAGGAGGATATCAGTTGGGATGCATGCCTTTTTTCTCATTTCCTCTCTTTCTCATCACTCTGTGACATTTAGCATTTTGGTCATCGTCATTTGTCTCCGTTGGAAAAATCTGGTATCATAAAACTCTGTCCAACTGGCTAAATATTACATTAAAGTGTAAAATGCAAGCTCATAACACTTGGAATATATTAGCCAAGAATTATGACACTCCTAACAGTCCTTCGCAATATGAATGTTATACACACTGATATTGTGATGACGATATCTTCGATGTATTGTGCAGCCCTAACCTAGTTTGCATTTGCTTCGTGCAAACTCAATAACTGTCTCATCTTACTCTTGTGTTGTCCTTCCTCCAGTTAAAGCTCATGCAGTCAGAGCTGAACGTCGAAGAAGTTGTCAATGATAGAAGTTTGAAGGTACATAAATATACCTATCACACCTGTACAGGTTCTAACATAATGTAGAACTTAGACGTTATTTATGGTTCTCTGTCCTTTCAGCTTTTCATTGAACGATGCAGAATCCACTACCTGCCTCCAAAGGTGTAGTGAAGATCCCTCTGAGGAAAAAGAGCCTCTTCGCTGTGTTTGAACCCAGACTGGAGCTGAGCGCGAAAGCTGCAGCAAAGTACCGACCGTAGGTCGCTCGTCTTCCAGACCAATCGGAGCTCCTCTCCACTTCACCTGTTTTCAGTGTCATTATTGTATAGCAGAACGATTGCTGTATAAGTCCTCTTTGTTCTTTACAAGGAGTTATTGTACAAAAAGCTTTTTTTAAAAAGACAATGAACTGTTTTCAAAAGACTTCTGTTGTCTGTGTTTGATGTTGTTTGCAAGGAGTTGGCGAAACATGGTGCTGCTGACATGCAATGAACTGAAGTGGTTCTGTTTTCCTGTCTTCTTTTAATAGACCGCTTTATTGTTGGTGCTCCACAAAGTGACACATCTCATATCTTAGATTAATATATTTAAATATTTTTGACAGACATTACTTATCTCTCAGAAGGAACACCACAACAAGCACTAATACGGTCAAAAACTCTTTGGCATGGTCTGTATTTTTACAAAATCTTATTCAATCTTGTTCTTGCTATTCAGATGGACTTGTTCTTTGGATCATTGTCTTACTGCATAACCTAAGTGTGCTTGAGCTGTAGATCGCAAACTGATGGTACAGACGTTGTTCTGGATTTTTTTCTGACCTCCTGGATGAGCTTTTATGCACTCTTGCAGTAATCTTGCTAGATTGGCCACACCTGGAAGATTGTTTACCATGTTTTTCTCCATATGTGGACAGTTGCTATGGTTCACTGGAGTCCCAAAGCCTTAGAAATTGTTTTGTGATCCTTTCCAGGACTTTGTTTCCGATCTGTCCTTGGATTTCTTATTTCCTCTGTTCTAAACCAGAACATGATGTGATGATGTTTGTGATCTTTTAGCCTTCGTCGTGTTTTATTTCTTCTATAGGTCAGGTAAAACTGGGACCTGGGTGTGGCTCTTGAAACTAAACCAAAAAAAAATTGGTTAGTTGCAGTTAAGTATTTAAATGCAGTCATGATTTATCAATAGTGCTTTTATATCTTTACATAGGGCCAGGTTGATTTGAATAGCTTTTTTACTTTAGTAAATGAAATTATTTATAAAACAGCTTGTGTCAATTTGCTCCTAAAACTGTTGACTGTTTCGTTCTTACAGAGCATAACAACATAACGTGGCCAGCATGCCAACATAGACCTCTTCGAATATTACATGGCTATAGATACTTCAGTATTCGATTTATCTTTTTGTAGAGCGACAGATATTGTTTTGCTAGATGTAGTTCTGGAGAGCAGCCTTTTGTTTCTGACTCGACTTGTACAGCTACCCTAGGGGCCGTGTTTTAGTAAAAAATATGTCTAAATGGTCCATAGATGTCATCAATTGTTCATAATTGATCTTGTAACATTGTGCAATGCATTTCCAGCCAGGTAGTTGTGAGAAGGCAAAACTTACAGGGACGGTTGCTCTGCTCCATCAGCTTGTTTTGAACACCGTATGTGGGCTCTTGATGGAGCTTTCCTCTAACCTGACAGATGTCTGGGGATATCCAAGTACGTCAGGTCAGCTGACTCAGACAAACAGGAAGCTGAAGGAACCATTAGCCCTCTCTTTCACAGCCAGTGTTATGATAAAGGGGGGAAATACTTGGATAGTTAAGGAGAACAGATTCACCAGACCAACAAGATGTGGTTCATGAGAAGAAGCTTTGACCTCTTAAAAAGTCGGACTTGTACATTGCCGTTGCATCGCTTGGTGTATATAGCTGACCAGAAAGCAGACTACACCAGCATTTGTGAATTGAGTTTAATCTGATACAAATCATTTAAAACGCTTTAATTAGGACCCTGAACTGATATTTGGGATTTGATTGGGACATTCTTAAAAACATGTTTTGTGCTGAACACATTGTGCTTCTTGGCTATTTTGTTTTTTTCTTTAGTTTGGTATGTTTATACCCGATGTCTTTCTTTAAAAAAAATAATTGGCTTTTGTGGACAGTTTTAGTTACATTTAGTTGAGTTCAGGAAACTTGACAGATATTATTAAATTCACACAGGAAATCATACTTAAAAAAATACTTATATAAAACAATCACCAATATTATATTTACAGAAAACAGTAATCAAACTTGCGCTATCCCATCACCACATACACTTTTAGAATTGCTAATGCAACATCAAGAAGGAAAATCCAAGAAAAAGTCATTAATCATTACCACAATCAATGTTTTTCATTAATTCTTTACATATATGACAGAATCAATTGAAATAGCTGTACCCAATGCTTAAGATATTAAAATCTGCCTGCAACAGGATTGTAAAGGATAACATAGTGCATTTAGTTGTAATGCTGCCGCCTTGATAAGGTTGTGTTTTCCCATCAGTTCAAAGGTCTGATGGGTTCCAGAGGATCTCCTTCTTTGTGTTTTTCCACCCTCTTTAGTAGGGTTTTAATCTGCCCTTCCTGCAGAGGGCTTTGGAAGGCATAAATATGGAGGTATTCACTTCCTCCCGCATGAACCTGCAGAGAGGAGACGGCAGATTGGTTCTTCTGCTTATTAGGTTTATAAATATAAGCACATTTACATCTAACATGTGCAGCTTTAATTCTTTACATTGACTATTAGATAACAAAGTTATATGATGTAAAAGCAAATCAGTATTTAGGTGTTACCTTGATGAGAAAGTTTCTTCCTGCCAGTGATTGTTCCCTGTATTCAATGGCCTTAAATATTTCATAACTCTGATTGGTCCATTTTTCCTCTGCCTGATTCTTTAGCTGTGTGTGAATAACATTAAATAGAGGTTGAAAGCTGAGCTCAGGGGTTACTTGCAAAAACTGTACAGAATAAAGGTAGGCTGAAGCTCACCATATCACAGATCTTCTGAGTTTCTTCAGTTGCAGGCTTTACTTCTGTCCATCCTCCCCACATGCCTGCCAATTTGGCGGTTTCTGGTGAGGAGAAATGTCTGCTGTTGTCACCTCAAAATGCCTAATATACGGAAGTTTTCCAGTATGTTTTTACTCTAGCTACTCAGGGTAAAGACTGGAATGTGGTTCTCCTACATAACGGGTGGAGCAACATGAGTCAAACCCTTACCTTTTAGTGGATTAAACTGTTTGCAAATTAGAAAATTGTCTACAATAAGACAAAACGTTACATAAAGAAAGAACTGAAACAAACTCACAGACAGAGACACTCAGTGCCCTTCCATTCCCTCAATTTTGTTTTGCACTTTCATTTTCGCAAAGCAACCTGTCATGCCAGGCCGCAGAAACGTTTCACTGAGAAACAAAGCTGAAGTGCCGCACCCTAGTGGCGATTTAAGGGGTTTTCAATGTCAGTGACCATACATTGTGGCAAGAAAAAGAAGCAACTATCTCTCCAAAATCACTGGGACATCTTGTGCACATCTGTAAAAATGCTAAAAATATATTAATCTTTTACCTTAGTAGCATAACCACACTGTAAGTTTTGAAATACTCATCCATGTTGGGAAGTAATTGACATTTTAACAAACGTATTAGCACCACACTTAGTAATCCTATAAATTCCAATAAATTAAATGTGTTTAAAGCAATTTGTATCAAACTTTTTGGAGTTGATCATAGTTCTAGTAACTTTTCATTAGTCATCCACTATGCTTTCCAATTGTATGAGTGACATAACACAGAGGTCAAATTCTGTCATGTGCCATTTGAAAGAGGAAAGGTAACAGAAAAGGCCATTGAAGTAAAGCAAATATGTGTTGATTGTTTATAAATAAATAAATTTTATAAATTCAAAACTTTAAAAGCAAGCTGTGAGAAAATCAAAGAGAACCAAAGTTTCTCTTGTCACCAAAGTGACATAGGTTGGTAAGGGAGGGAAATAAATCATCCAAACTTACTGTACTGCAAAGCCTTTTTATAACAGACTTGTTCACAGGATGTGTCACATCACAGTAACCAAGCAGATGTCTGGTCATTCAATGCAAAACAAGAAACTGAAGTCAATCAGAACATTTCTCTCCCTTGCAGCTGGTTCCTCCCTGTGGTGAGTGGCTAAACAAGCATAAATATAGGCCTGTAACTGGGAAAAAGATGAATACTTTTATCAAGTTACACAGGTACTATTAAAATCCACTTTTCCCATTACATCATACACAGTGAGCAGGTGGGTAAGGGAGGGAAAGAAATCATCCAAACGTACTGCATTCCAAAGCTTGGGGTCACCCAGCAAAATGCTACCTATTGTATGTTTAAAACCACTTTTTCATGCATAAACTCCCCAGGTAGAGACCCCAGAGACCCCAGGAAGTCCATTATTTCAACATCAGTTCCCTGGAGATTTACCAGTGTCAATGTGGTGGGTCTGCGCCTGCGGAAGTCCACCACCTGATCCTTAGTTTTCCTTGCGTTCATCATGAGGTGGTTTTGCTGGCACCAGTCCACATAGTTCTGTATCCACTATTGAGTCTTTCTCATCTGTGATGACTCCAACTATGGCAGGGTCATCATAGAACCTCTGAAGATGGCAGCTAGAGGAACAACGGTACAACAGACCAGCATGTCAAAAACCCAGCTCCGTGTTCTCAATTACTGCTGGCGGCCAGGAGGTCCTTTGGGTGTATGGTCTTTGACGCCGGTACCATACAGGAAATGTTCCACAGTCGTGGTAATTTCCCCCGCTTCACACTCATGTTTGACATGTGTCCCATGATATCACACAGCTGATCTGCACAGGACCTCAGGAGCCTGAAGCTGATGCCAGTTCTGGGAGGAAAAGCAGTCAGGTTTCAATGATGAGGGGGGTTGCAGTATGGGAGACTGGGCTGGGGGAGGAGCGTGTGTCTCGTCAAACCTGACAAAGTACTGATTCAGTCATCTAGAGCCTGGAAGATTTGTTTGTGGCCTGGGATTGTTTTCAGGCATTTCCAAACACCACTGATGTTTTGCTGCAACTGGTTTTCCATCTTCTTCCTATAGTCGTTTTCCCATCCCTGATCTTTTTGCTCATTTCCTTCTGCACAACTCTCAGCTCCTCCTTCTAACTTGATATAAATGCCATCCTCTTCTCCTTGATTAGGGCCTTTATTTCAGGGTTGGTCCAGGGCTAGTTAATAGAAAGCGCCGAACCTTCATAAGGGGCACAGTATTGTCCACACAGAAGGTAAAGTAGTTCTTGACGCAATCTGTAATACTGTCAATGTCCTCCCCATGAGGACATTGACCCCATGAAGGGTGTTGAGTTACATGCTTTCTTGCAGTTGGCATACAATAAGTCCAGTGTTTTATTGCCTCTAGTGCTGCAGGTAATATATTAAATAAATGATCTGGATACTTTCCGCAGTGGTTGGGACAATCATCCACTTTGAACAGAAAGTAGCATGAGTCCTAACCAGCTCTGGGATCTTGGCCGAACACATCATCCGATTCCTGGACCAACCAGTTCCTTGACAGAGGTAGATTTTTGTTGGACTATTGCATGTATAAGTTTATTTACTTGTAAAATAGTAACCTATAATATTTGACATAAAGTAAGTTTTGTGTTTTCTTCCTCCCTTCCCTGTGTTTTCCAGGGTATACGGATTTTTCATGTAGACTTTTTATGAAAGTCCTTGTTTATGTTATACCATCTTGTGTGGGTCAGAGGTTACCTGTATATGAATATCTGTGTGTGTGTTAATCTTTTTTAGCCATCTGTTAATACATGCCATAAATAAAAATTCACCATCCACCTGTGTTTCTGAATCTGAATTAGAAAGGTTTCGGGGTCTATTATGAAAGGCAAAGACATTCCTCTAGACCTGTTCTTGGTTCACCAAATGAATTGGGCTAAGTGTAAGATTGCATCCTAAGTATAAGAACTATGCTAAAATCACATGTTATTCCGTTATAAGCTTTGAGGCTTTTAATTTAAAAATATCAATAAGCTTTATTTTGAAAGGATAAAGTAGACCAATATCCATCACTGATTGAGTCCCAACAGTTGTGTTAAGCTCAGTGCTGTAAAAATTTGCAGTGTGAAATATGCTGGCTTTTATTTTGTAGAGTATGGTTAGGTCTTATGGTGAGTATGGTTGTGTTTTGAGGACTGGTTAAGGTCCATTAGTTATTAGTTATACTTGCTATACTACAATCATTCTGTCTGTTATTATCAGCTTAAAAATTTAATTTTCAATAGTATTTGTAGAAAATTGCGGCTTTTATTTTGAAAGTTTCAGGAAGCCTTATTTTAAAAGATGAGTGTAGTCCAATTTCATACACTGGTTTAGTTCCAATGGTAGTGTAATTTGAGGTGGCACTGGGTGCCACTGCAGATAATAACCTTACATAGAGTTATATTATCGACATTACTTTTTCAGTAACGGGTATTCTAGCAAATTTCTTTTTCGATTGTTACAACACTTTTACCGTTACTGGCAAGAATATGCTGTAAGTTACTATAATTCAGCACACTTGAGAGTTGAAGTTGTCTTGATCTACTGGGAGAAAACAATCACACGTGTGCTGCTGATTGGAAGAGTAAAGTAGTCATGGTGAATGTGCTGCTGATTGGAAGAGTAAAGTAGTCATGGTGAATGTGCTGCTGATTGGAAGAGTAAAGTAGTCATGGTAAAGCATCCAGAAAAAGACTTGGGTGGGTGTTCACACGCAAACATATACGCACAGTGAGCACATATAAACAACAAGGCAGAAATAGGCATGGAAAATGCAGATAATTCAAAAGTTGCACTTTTTAAAGTGGAACTACAGATATTTGCCTCTCAAAGAGATAACTTAACTTAACAAAACACAAACATTGTCAACATATGGATTATTTTGAAAAGGAATTGAAAACTAACACAGCCAGTGACATTTTTAAAGTACTGGAAAATAATCTCAATTTTACAGAGGTCTGATGGCAGGGAAAATCAGATCCTCTCTATACATCAAAGAAAAATGGGACAAAGACCTGAAGGAGCAAACAACTGAGTAAGAATGGTTAAACATATGTAAAACGCATATGTAAACCTACAGATCATCTTAATGAATCATCCGTTTATGGCCTTTGTTCTTTTCCACCATTTTCCCGTGTGGGTTTTTATGGCCCGTTGTTTGAATCAGTTAGCCATCAGCTGGTAGCGGCTGCTGATCTGAAAGCCTCATCCATGTGGATAAAGACTCATCGCTGTTCATTGTTTCCATGTTGTTCCAAGTCAACCTAAAGCTGTGATTATCCCCGCCGTTGTCCACCAATTGCTGGTTTGATCTTCATTAAAAATCTGTGTTCATTCTTTATAAATTGATCCATTTTTGCATTTTACTCTTATTAATTTATCCTTTTTGTTGTTTAGTGAGTGTTCTAGTTAGGTGAAAAGTTTGTCGGGCCTGAGTAGTTCGGTTGTAAGAGGGAATTATTTTGTTTAACAAATTTTTGCGTAGATAAAGAAAAGGTGTTTGTGTGTTGTTAATTGTTTGATAATGGAGTTACATTTAGCGTGATTTTGGCGAATATTGACTAAAATGACAATTTATTAACTATAATTATTAAGTGCTGATAGCCCAATAATCACAGTCCCATAGTGTACTTATATCAATTTGTTGTGAATGATTGTTGTTGGGTATTATAAATTATGATTCTTAATTATAATTTTAAATAAATATTTTGACTATATTTAATCAAACAGTGTCTTGTTTTATATTACCACACACTGAAATTTAAATAGTTCATATTAGTTTTTCCTGTTTGTAGTTCCTTCTTTCAAGTTTCCTTTTCATTAATCATATATTCAGTTTTAACATTTGGACATACATTTTAACGATCCATTAAGAAGGGATCCAACGGATTTTCCATATTTAAACATGTGGGTAATGTAAGTAAAGGAAAAGGAGGTATCACCTGCCAAAATGATTAGAGCTGACAAAGAGCTTCAGCAGTTTGGGGGAAATCAGTGAAGCAGAATAGTACCAAACATGGATGGGAAGAAAAGCTTGCCAAAATACGGACACGGTTAAAGACTCCGATTCTTAAATATATGAGGTAGATAAAGACACAGAAACACCTTCATTTTTTGAAAACATAGATTGTGATTACTACAGAGATGAACAATTTAAAAAAAACATAAATATTGATGGGGTGTTGTCTATTATTCATTTCAACAGTCGAAGCTTATCCGGTAATTTATCAAGGATAAAAGATTATTTGAAGCAGATTAATAAAAATGAAAAATTCTGTATTATTGTGGCTTCAGAAACTTGGGTTAAGGATGATTATATGACCAAAGTACAAATTGATGGGTATAATCTGTATGGTATACACAGAAATAATAAGAAATGGGAAGGAGTTGCAATGTATATCAGTGCAGCTCTGAAATGTAGAATCGTTAGCAATAGAACAGTTATTGAGGATGTGATGGAAATTATAACTGTAAAGACTGTAAATGAAAAAACTAAAAACGTGGAGATCAGCTGTGCGTATCGATCACCAGGTTCAAGTGTGAAAGTTTTTACTGATAAAATGTTGGAGTTATTTTGACAGTAACAGAAATAAGCAAATGTTCCTTCGTGGAGATTTCAATATAGACCATGAAAATCTGAAAGACTGAAATGTAAATAGTGAATTCATCAATTCAATGTGTAGTTTAAGTCTATTTCCATTGACTGATAAACCAATTAGAATTATATCACAGTGCAACTCTCACTGATAATATTTTCACTAATGTAATGAATAGAAAAGTAATGAGTGGGGTCTTGATAACAGATGTGAGCGACCATCTACCTGTTTTACAGTTTACAGTGACTATTATTGCAGCAAAGGGGATATTGCTACTGTGAAAACATGAGAAATAGATAAAAATATATCTGTACCTATATCTGTACTATATCTGTAAATCCGTTTTCAGAAATTTCTGAGAAATTATTTGTTGACAGATTAGATCATTTTATCAATAAACATAATATTCTATCTAGTAATCAGTGTGTTTCGTAAAAATCATTCCACTTCAATGGCCTTAATGTATATGCTTGAAGAAATATCTGCTGGAATAGATAAACTTTATTTTGTAAATATATTTGTAGACTGAAAAAAATCTTTTGATACCATTGATCACAATACACTGCTTGAAAAGTTAAGTAAATATGGGACTATTAGAGGACTTGCATATAAATGGGTCTCTAGTTAGTTAGAAAACAGAAAACAGCTTGTACAGATAAACAATGTTAGATCTGACCTACAATATATAAACTGTGGAGTACTCCAGGGGTCAGTTATTGAACGATAACTTTTTATTTTATGTATCAATGACCTAGCTCACGTTCCTAGACATCTTCAAAGTATTCTCTTTGCAGATGACACTTTTTTCTATTCTGTTGAAAATTTTACAAATGTGTTGGATGTAGTTAATAAGGATTTGAGTAGCATAACAACATGGTTGAATATAAATATATTATCAATGAATATGGAAAAAAAAACTACATGATATTTAGCAATAGAGTGATTCCTACAGATGTGTTGATTGATGTTCATGGGGTTGTGAGCGTGTGAGAGAGATCAAATTCCTGGGTGTTATTCTTGATGAAAACATAAACTAGAAACCACACATCAACAATTTAAAGATAAACATATCAAAGAAAATTGCAATATTGTATAAATTGAAAGACTTATTGAATGATGAAGCATTGTTGCTATTATTTAATTCACTGATTGTTCCCTATTTGACCTTTTGTGTAGAAGTTTGGGGCAATGCATGTAAAGTGTATACAAATTCTATTTATATTTTGCAAAAAAGAGCTGTTAGAATTATAAGCAGAAAACGTTACAGAGCTCCAACAAATCCATTTTTCTTCAACTTAAAAAACGTTGTATTTCTGTTTATGGAATAAATCTGTGGAATAATCTGTCTAAAGAAACCAAAGAGAGTGGATTAATTTTTACTTTTAAGAAAATAATAAAATCTAATATTCTAACAAGGTACAATGAAGTACATTAATGAATTAATTAATTAATTGACCTCCGATAATAAAGTAAAAAACCTTGGTGTTATTTTTGACCAGGACATGTCATTTAAATCCCATATTAAACAGGTTTCTAGGTTTTCCTTTTTTCATCTCCGGAACATTGCCAAAATTAGAAATATCCTATCCAGGATTGATGCTGAAAAACTAGTCCATGCATTTGTTACTTCAAGGCTGGACTATTGTAATTCGTTACTATCAGGATGTCCACAAAATGCAGTTAAAAGCCTTCAGCTGATTCAAAATGCTGCAGCAAGAGTTCTGATGAAAATTAAAAAGAGAGATCATATTTCTCCTATTTTAGCTTCCCTTCATTGGCTCCCTGTTAAATCCAGAATAGAATTTAAAATTCTCCTCCTCACATTTAAAGCCCTTAATGATCTAGCTCCATCATACATCAGAGATCTGATTGTTCCATACGTTCCTAACAGGGCACTTCGCTCTCAGACTGCAGGTTTACTGGTGGTTCCTAGAGTCTCTAGAAGTAGAATGGGAGGCAGATCTTTTAGTTATCAGGCTCCTCTCCTGTGGAACCAGCTCCCAGTTTTAGTCCGTGAGGCGGACAGCCTGTCTAATTTTAAGGCTAGGCTTAAAACTTTCCTTTTTGATAAAGCTTATAGTTAGAGTGGCTTAGGTTATCCTGAGCTATCTCTGTAGTTATGCTGCTATAGGCTTAGACTGCTGGAGGACATAATGACCACTTTCACCCTCTTCGCTACATTCTCACACTACTCTCCAATTTTGCATTATTTGCTGTTATTTCAGCTTTTAACTTTGTTCTCTCTCTTTTCTCTTCCTAGAAGCTACACCTGGCCTGACTCTGTGTCTACCTGTAACGCCTTTCTGGAGAGGGGAATCCTCCAAGCTTCTGCTGGCAACAACTTAATGCTCACCCTCTACCGATGATCCACATGGTCCTGTCTTTCAGTGTTTAACCCTTTCTCTCTCCTAGACATAGCTACTGACTGAGCTTTTACTGTAACTAACTCTATGTGCTCTCTTCAGACTCTAAACTTGAAAACTGGCTCGCAGTTTATCTGTTCCTTCTTTCTAGGTGAAACGATTAAACGAGCTACATCCATTAACATTTACCTTTTCCTTCCCATAGAAAGTACTCCTGGATCAGTGCTTCTTTGTTCTCTTTGTGTCTCTGCTCTGTTCTCTCTAACCCCCAGTCGGTCGTGGCAGATGGCCGCTCACACTGAGTCTGGTTCTGGTGGAGGTTTCTTCCTGTTAAAAGGGAGTTTTTCCTCTCCACTGTCGCTACATGCATGCTCAGTATGAGGGATTGCTGCAAAGTCAACGCCAGTGACTGTCCACTGTCTCTACATGGTTATCCGGGAGGAGGGAATGCTGCAAGTCACTGACTGGATGCAATCTGCTGGGTTTCCTTAGATAGAAAAACTTTTTATCCAATTTAAATAAATAACAGAATCTGACTGCACTGTTCAATGGTTAAGACTAATTATCATGTATGTACCTGACTTTTGTGAAGTGCCTTGAGACGACATGTGTTGTGAATTGGCGCTATATAAATAAACTGAATTTAATTGAATTGAATTGAATTAATTCAGTAGAGCACTGTATAATTACAAAGATAATGTGTTTTTTCTTTTTTTTTTTTGCTTGCTTTGTGTTTAAAGATATATCTCTATGTGGATGGCTTATTGTTTAGCTGCTTATGGTATAGTGAATTGACTTGAGAGAAGGGGTAGGTTACGGGATAATTTTTCTTCAAACTACTCCTTTTCATTCAAAATCTTTGTTTATGTCAACATGTGACATGTTCATTTTAAATTGTAAATGAATAGAATAAAATATATATGCTCTTTTTTAAGTAATGCAATAGTTACTTCCCCTGGTAATTAGTAATTAGTTACTTCTGTATTATTGTAATTCAGTCACCAACTCAGTTACTTTTTTGAAGAACTAACTAGTAAAAATAACTAATTTCTTTTTAAAGTAACTTGCTCAACACTTATAAACAGTAAAGCAAGTAATGAGTCTAAACAAAAGAATAAACTAACAAAAAATGATAATAGACACAGGGAATGAATTGAAGAATACAAAACCTTAAAACACAATAACAGCAAGGCAATTGCCAAAAATACACACAGTAACAAAATCAGATTAACCTATCCCGGACTCAAAGGTGATATGATTTAATCTTGGAGAAAGTTGTTTGCTCAGGATCTACTGAAAGTACCAGAAATTTGGCTATTTGGATTTGAAATTGAGAATGCCAGTAAGACTTTGAAGGCAGGCGGAAAATCACAGCCGGCCTGAACCAAAACATTTATTGTTTGTCTAATTCAGGTGCCCCGATATGACCTTCAGAGGCTTCTTATCAAAACATTTCTCCTGGATGTTCTGTAAACACGACGCTCTGCCCCAGCACCCCACTCATCTGTGAACTGAACTGTATGGCCGTTTGATAAAACTTCCATCTCTTTTTCAAGGAAAATGGCACCTTCGTCAGTGTTGACAGTCTAATTCTTTGCACACATGAGCATACTTAAATATTGGCACCTTCATGAGTCCACCATGCCCCTGCAAAATCTTTGCATATGTGTGTTGCTTTCCCATGCTCCTTATTTTTTACCTAAATGTGGATTTCTTCTCCTTTTCTCCTTTTCATAGATTTTTTGATTTAACAGTGAAAGGAAAATGCTAGTTTCTTAAAAATTTGAACAAAAGCTGTTTTTACACCAGTGACTCAGCTTCCTTAGTCAGAACTCAATGATTGCTGAGTTAAACGTCAATGGATGCAAATGTTATCGTAATGTTGGCCAGAGATTTTTAGATTTCTCAGAAGGATTTATAGATTTTTAGATTTCTTAGAAGGATTGTAGTTTACACCAATGACCCAGCTTTTTTAATTAGACTACAATGGACTGTTATTACTAAGTTCAACTTCAGTACCAGTAAAAGCAATATATTATTAGCACTTGAAAATATCTGTATCTGTCATGGTTTACGTTGGTGGAGGATCAGAAGTGCAGGACGAGCGGAGACAGTATGGCCAGTTGTTCACAATTTAATGCAGAGCCAACTTACAATTGCTGGTGCCGGCTTAACTGCCGATCCAGAAAACAAAGTTCATAAGTCCTGGTTACAGGATCGCAGAAATAAGCTTCACAAGGTTATAACTCAGACTAGGTTAGCAAAATATGACTAACGACATCTGTGTGGAACAAAGGACAAGGAGGAACTTAAATACAGACAAAGGTGGACATGAAACACTAGGGCAGGTAATCAGGGTAAACAAACACAGGTGTGGACGGACTGGCAAAGAGGCTGAGACGCAGGTAAACCAAAAACATGAGGAGCTAGACGAGGACAAACAATAGGCAAACCCACAGAAACCAGAACACAGATCTAAGAACAGAAGTGCGAAGGACAGGGCAGGAAATAAACTTCAAAACTAAAAACAGGGGGAACATATCTAAACAAACAATCATCAAACCCATAAGACCACAGAACAAAGCAGAACCTAGACAAATGAGAAACAATAAACACACCTGAAGCATAGAACCTAAAACTACCATCATCAGAAGTAAATAGAAAAACACCTGACTACATGAACGTAAACAAACACCCCACCAATTCCACATCATGACAATATCATTGTAATGTTGGACAGAGATTTTTAGATTTCTTAGAAGGATTGTAGCATCATTTTATTTGTTTTTTTATGTCTGTATCTGTGTTTATTTTCTTTGTGATCGTATTGTAATTGTATGTACAGCGCTTTGAGAGTCTCGTTACTGAAAAGCGCTATATAAATGAACTTACCTATGTTACCTAAATTCAATTCAATTCAATTCAATTCAATTCAATTCAATTCAATTCAGTTTTATTTATATAGCGCCAATTTCACAAAATTTTTGTCTCAAGGCACTTCCAAAACAGTACATACATTCAATTAGTCCTAACCTTGAACAGTGCAGTCAGAGTTAAAAGTTATTATTCAAATTGGACAAAAAGTTTTTCTATCTAAGGGAAAAGAAAACCCAGCAGATTGCATCCAGTCAGTGACTTGCAGCATTCCCTCCTCCCGGATGAGCATGTAGAGACAGTGGTAAGTCACTGGGGTTGACTTTGCAGCAATCCCTCATACTGAGCATGCATGTAGCGACAGGGGGGAAAAAAAACTCCCTTTTAACAGGAAAAAACCTCCAGCAGAACCAGGCTCATGGTGAGGGGGCCATCTGCCCGGGGACGACTGGGGGTTTTAGAGGGGAAAAGGGGGAAACCAAAGAAAAACGAAAAAGCACTGATCCTGGATTACTTTCTATGGGAAGGAAAAGTAAATGTTAATGGATGTAGCTCCTTTTGGTCTTTTACATCTAGAAAGAAAGAAAAAGGGGAAAACTCTGAGCCAGTTTTTAAAAGGTTAGAGTCTGAAAGAGTGTACATATAATTAGTTACAGTAAAGCTCAGTCAATCACCATGTCTAGGAGAGAGAAAGGGTTAAACACTAAAAGACAGGGCCATGTGGATCATCAGTAGAGGGTGAGCATTAAGTTGTCACAGGTAGACACAGAGCCAGGCCAGGTGTAGCTTCTAGGAAGAGAAAAGAGAGAACAAAGTCAAAAGCTGAAATAACAGTAAATAATGCACAATTCGAGAGCAGAGTGAGAATGTAGCGAAGAGGGTGAAAGTGGTCATTATGTCCTTTATGTGCTTTGTTTGTTTTTGCCTCGCCTGGAACTTTGCCTGGGAGAACCTGCAGTGTTTTGTGAGTTTTTGTATTTGGACTCTGGTTCATGCCTGCAGGGTTTTTGCATTTGTTTGGGCTTTTAAATAAACGTTTGGATTTACAAAAGATGATTTTTCGAGCTCTTGTCTGTACTTTGGGGGCCGCCCAAAAACCCCCCCCGTGACAGAAGGAACCAGCCAAAAGGCCAAAACGACAGAGCTCAAGGGGCTGCGAAAACGGTTACGCCGAGAAGAGGAGGCATTAAGAGAATGCATGGGGGAAGATGTGGAAATTTACCTTCGCCTCTGTTGCTCCAAGAAATGGAGGAAGCCGGATTAATCCTGCCGACGCCGGGGGTTCCTGTCGGGTCGGAAGCGTTCCCCGGGTTTGCCCTGGCAGTCTCGGCCACCTCCACCTCCTCACATCGACGTCGCCCTCGCCGCAAAACCTCCACCCCAGCTGCAGGAACTCCGGCCGGGCTCAACCTGCCCAGCAGCAGCTTCGCCGGAGCCATCCAAACCAGCAGCCATCACCAAACTATCGGTGCTGGAGGCAGCCAGAGCTGAATTCCCTACATTTACTGTAGTGGTGGCTACTTTATTGGGGCCTCAGGGACTGCACCCCCCTTTTTCCTGAACAATCGAAGGAAGAACAGAAGAGATGCACAGTCCCCTTTAAAACCTGCTCAGTCGCCTCATGGATTCGCCCAGCTTGGGGGCAACAGAAGCTGAAGGTCAGACCAGGTGAAGTGCTGGGTAATGAAGAGGGGAAAAATTTTTTCAGAGCCCGTTTTACGGTGGAGGTTCTAGAAACAGAGCGTCAAAAAAAAAATTCTGGAAAATAAGTAGTTCGGATTCTGTTCTAGTCCCAAACCACCGCCGAGCCTCTGGACTCACAGCATGCAGCCAAAACGCCTTGGACTCACAGCATGCAGCCAAGCCTCTGGACTCACAGCATGCAGCCAAGCTTCTGGACTCACAGCATCCAGCCAAGTCTCCTGAGCCCCAACACGCAGCCAAGTCTCTGGACTCAGCAAAGTATCCTGAGCCCCAACACGCAGCCAAGCTTACAGAGCCTCATCCGCCCGCTGCCGGGTCTACAGAGCCTCTGAACCAAGTTCCAGAGTTTCGAGAGGGGTTCGGGGACGAACCGCCTCTGACCCAAGTTCCAGAGTTTCGAGAGGGGTTCGAGGACAAACCGCCTCAAAACCAAGTTCCAGAGTTTCGAGAGGGGTTCGGGGACGAACCGCCTCTGACCCAAGTTCCAGAGTTTCGAGAGGGGTTCGAGGATGAACCGCCTCTGATCCTAGCTACTGGCCAGACGGACTGTGCTCCTGGCCAGAAGGACTGTGCTCCTGGCCAGACTAACTGGGGCCAGATGGACTATGTTTCGGGCATGACTGAACTTATGAAACTACTGCTTGACACTTCAGCCAGTTTCCACGCCAGACACACTCCAGCCAGTTTCCACACCAGACACACTTCAGCCAGTTTCCACACCAGACACACTTCAGCCAGTTTCAAAAACCAGACACTCTTCAGCCAGTTTCCACGCCAGACACACTTCAGCCAGTTTCCACACCAGACACACTCCAGCCAGTTTTCACACCAGACACACTCCCGGCTAGTTTCCACACCAGACACACTTCAGCCAGTTTCCACGTAAAAAACACTCCAGGCCAGTTTCCACATCAAAACAACTCCAAAACCAGGTTTTACCCAAAAAAAAAAACCCGCCATTTCCATCCCGACACACCACAGCTGACTTTGTGGCGCCTGACGCACCCCCAGCCTGACTTTGTGGCGCCTGACGCACCACAGCCTGAATTTTTTTCCTTGGGGGGGGGACCTTTAAACCCTGACTATGCGCATGGACCGTGGCCCTGACGACACTATGCCTGGGTCCACGCCGGACGCCAGGGTCAAGTCTTCAGGGTTCCAGCCTGGGTCCACGCCGGACGCCAGGGCCACGTCTTCAGGGTTTCTGCCTAGGTCCGCGCCGGACGCCAGGGTCAAGTCTTCAGGGTCTCTGCCTGGGTCCCGGCGGACGCCAGGGTCAAGTCTTCAGGGTCTCTGCCTGGGTCCAAGCCGGAAACCAGGGCCAAGTCTTCAGGGTTTCTGCCTGGGTCCACGGCGGACGCCAGGGTCAAGTCTTGAGGGTCTCTGCCTGGGTCCAAGCCGGATGCCAGGACCAAGTCTTCTGGGTTCCAGCCTGGGTCCACGTTGGACGCCAGGGCCAAGTCTTCAGGGTTTCTGCCTGGGTTCCAGCGCCGGACGCCAGGGCCAAGTCTTTAGGGTTTTGCCTGGGTCCCAAACCCGGGCGCCAAGGATCAAAGTCGCTAAGATTTTGGCTCGTGGGTTCACCAGACCTCCGAGGCGCCTGCATCCTCGCCACAGACCTCCAAAGATCTCGCTTCATGGGTTCCTCTGGCTTCGTGGTCGACCTCCTGACCACCTGCTCTGAGAGTCCTCTGTTCAGCTTAGCCGATCGCCTGGCCGAAGGCCTCCTAGACACCTGCTTCTTCACCGTCGGTCTCCGTGGTGCCTGATACCTCGCCGCAAGCCTTCGAGGCGCCTGCCTCTTCATTTGGCTCCTCCCCCGCAGGCCTCCGGATCATGGCTCTTTCATCGCTGACCTCGCCATCGGCCTCCTAGACGCCTGCATCTCTGTCGCCGCAGGCCTCCGGACCATCGACCCCTTCGCTGGCTACGTCGCCGCAGGCCTCCGGACCATCGACCTCTTCGCTGGCTACGTCGCCGCAGGCGTCCGGACCATCGGCCCCCTTCGCTGGCTTCGTCGCCGCAGGCCCCGATCATTGGCTTCCTGGGGTTTTTGTTTTTTTTTTGGGCAATGGGACTTTTTTGTTTCACCCTGGTGGGTTTTTTTTTTTTTTGGAACTCTTCCCCTCCTTCCCCAAAGGCCTCCCTCCGCCCACCCTGGGTGGTCGTTTTGTGTTTCGGACTCTTGCCCTCCTTCCAAGGCCTCCCTCCGCCCGCCCTGGGGGGTCCTTTTGTGTTTTGGGACTCTTGCCCTCCTTCCAGGGCCCCCTCTGCCCCCCCTGGTCAGGGGTTTTTTTTTTTTTTTTTTTGGGACTTTTTGGCGTTCTGGTTGCTAAAGGGTCGTCTAGAATCCGACCTTGAGGGGGGGGGGGGGGGGGGGGGGGGGGGGGGGGGGGGGTTTTTTTGTCACGGTGTGACATTTTGGGGACTTTGTTTTAGGGTTTTTTTGTGATGTTTATTTTGTCTAGATTTTCTATTATGTTTTATTTTTTTTTTTGCTCCCCCCCTCCCCCCTCCTGGGTTTTTGTTTTTTCCTCCCTCACTAAGTTTCCTTACGGTTGTTTCCTTTTTACTTTGTATGGTCTTATTTTTTATGATTAGTCCTCTATTATGGTTCTTTTTTTTCTCCTGGATTCTTTTAATATCTCTGTGTCTTTATTTTATGGTTTTAAGTATTTGTTGTTATCACAGCTTTAGTTATGGTTTACGTTCTTCTTGTGGGCTCTTTTGTTTAGTCTTAGGTAATGGGTTTTTGTTTTTCTATGTTTTCTTCTAGTTTCCCCTTTTTTTACTTTAGTTCATAGTTATTTTTGTTTCCTTCCCCCTTCCTGATTTATTATCTTGCTTGTTTTGTGTTTTGTTATTGTTTATTTTGCTTTTCACTCCTCATCAGCCCTTGTAATTGTTTTACCTGTGTCCCCAGCTTCCTGCCCCTTCTTGCAACTGTTCCCAGTTCCCCTTGATTACCTGCCCTTTTTTTCTTCCCAGTATATTAGTTGGTTTTGATGTCATTTTTCGTTTGCTGGTTCCTTGTTGCTCGTCACCCCCGTCCATGACCTTGATTATGCTGGGTTTTTTTGTTTTCCCCCCGGAATTCTTTGCCTGGGAGAAACCTGCAGTGTTTTGTGAGTTTTTGTATTTGGGACTCTGGTTCATGCCTGCAGGGTTTTTGCATTTGTTTGGGCTTTGTATCATTTACAAAGATGATTTTCTCCAAGCTCTTGTCTGTACTTTGGTCCGACCCAAAACCACCCCGTGACAGAGAGGAGCCTGATAACTAAAAGATCTGCCTCCCATTCTACTTCTAGAGACTCTAGGAACCACCAGTAAACCTGCAGTCTGAGAACAAAGTGCCCCTGTTTTGGAAAAAATATGGAACAATCAATCTCTGATGTATGATGGAGCTAGATAATTAAAAGGGCTTTAAAATTGAGGAGGATAATTTAAAAATTTTATTTGGGTTTAACAGGGAGCAAATAAAGGAAAGCTAAAAAAGGAGAAATATGATCTCTCTTTTTAATTTTCATCAGAACTCTTGCTGAAGCATTTTGAATCAGCTGAAGGCTTTTTAATGCATTTTGGACATCCTGATAGTAAAGAATTACAATAGTCCAGCCTTGAAGTAACAAATGCATGTACTAGTTTTTTAGCGTTTATCCTGGATAGGATATTTCTAATTTTGTTAATGTTTTCCCGGGGGTGAAAAGAAGACATCCTAAAAACCTTTTTTAATTGGGAATTTTAAATGACATTCCTGGTCAAAAAAAACACCCAAAGGTTTTTTTACTGTATTACCGGAGGTCAATTTAATGCCACCAGGTTAAGTGATTTTACTAAGCAGTTTTTTTTCAAAGACTCCGGTCCCAAAAACCAAAATTCTGTCTTGTCTAAATTTAAAAAAAATTTAAAGTCATCCAAGTTTTTATATCTTCAAGATATGCTTGTAGTCTATCTAACTGGTTTGGGTTCATCAGGATTTATGGATAGGTAAAGCGGAATCTTTTCCCCCTCTGGGCCCTTTTTCCCTATTCAATT